>JAQIVE010001659.1:0-23556 GCA_034698285.1 Sminthurinus bimaculatus | reverse complement strand
GTGGCCACTCAAAATTTTTTGTAAATTCTATAGAAACAAGATTTTTTTTGAGTTTGAGTTTGAGATTGAGACTAAGTAGAGGACTAGAATTCGGGGGTAATAATGTTTTTGGAATTTTCATGTTTTATCTGCAGGTCTCGCCCGACTCCTCTGATGCGCCAAGAGACGTACGACAGCATATTTTTGGCACCCATGAATCAGTCCCTGAATATCCTGGATGCTTGTAATGTGGGTGCCTACATCCACTCTCCATATCCCCATCGTACCCTTCGCGAAATCAACTCAAGGAAACGTAGAAACTATCGAAAAAAATTGCGAGAGGAAGCAGAGAAAGGTGCGGGTAAAGCCGGTGAAAAAACTATGGCAACTGGGCCCCCACCATCAAGAAAAAGGTATGCAATCCAGGTTTTTCTACATTCAAAATGAAACAGTTTAGTTGCAAGTATTGTAATAAAGACTTTGATGCTAAATTGTTTTCTTTTCCCTTAGACGTGCAGTGCATGTTCCACACGAGTACCGACGGACACAAAAGCCTAAATACGATCCCTCCAGTTTGGACTGGAACATGGATCAAGAAGCCTACTGTTTACAAACTCCGGAGGAACGAGACGAAAAAATCAATCAACTTAGAATGTCAAAATGCTCGAGAAAAAAATAAATTAAAGCAATGTAAAAATATTAGTGCAGTTTTAATGGGTAAAATGTGTATTTTCTACATACTTTGTACTGTTCATTATTGGTTTACTTTATTGCTTAAATTCTAATGCATACCAATAGATAAATACGTAGTAGACCTTAAAGTACATTACATTTTACAACATATTGCTAATATTCTGAGCATTAGAACGAAACTAATTATTAGCTATATTATTATTCAGTTCATCATCAACTGCAATTATAACATTTTTTTATTACTAACTATCTAGATTTTATACGAGCATAGATTCATCGTGACACAAAAATCTAACTATAGCAGTTAACGATAGAGCTTAAATTTATTAATTACAATACATTTATTGTTCACAATAGTTTATACAACAGTCTATTTATTTAGAATTCGTTCTTGCGTTTTTGTCCTGTTTCGTTTCTTTACGCTACGATTATACTTTTTATCATTTCATAATACAACAATGGCTATCCTCAATACTTACTCACAATCAGTCACACAAAGGCGATGAAAGGGGAGAAACAGGTTAAGCTGTCTATTAAGCTATTATATAACCACAAGTTAAATCAAAACTATATAGGTATTAGCTAAATAAATATGTAGTTAACAGCTATTGAGACTAGTCATGGGTTTAAAAGAAATTAAAAAATATTATAAAAGTTGTGGATATCGGAACAAAAGAAACGAAGCATATTAAGTAAGACGAGGCTTTTAATAGTTGACTTCCACCATCTGCATTCTCGTCTCCATGTTCCGAATGGTCGTGGTCATGCGCATGGTCGCCTTGGTAATAGGACGCCATCTTATCTTTTTTCCTGCCTCGACAAGAGGACTTTGTCCCATCTCGATACTCTCGAAATTTGGGGTAGTGAAGGACGTGGTCCTTGGTGTAGATTCGACGTTGGGCCGGAGCCGCACAAAATGTGTAGTGAGGCCCAGTCTTCCACCCCTTTTCTATGCGACGCACTTGACCCTTGTCATTCCAGCGGATCTGTCTCATGTGGTCGCCAACTGAGTAGTTTGATAAGGATTCCGGCTTTGTGATTCTCACCAGGTCAAAGGGGTTTTCTAACCCGCCACCCTCGCCCTCACTTCCTAGGAGCTGATACGCATTGTCCGGAGGAATTAAATTGTTGGATTCTCTGGAAAAATAGAGCAGAATTTATTTTGTACTGACATTGAGTAACAATAACGTTTTGATTTTGAATTTTGGTTTATTATTTTAGTTTTTGGCACAATAAATAGAAGCTCAACGTACGGAGTCATGGAATGACCGTCATAAGGTAGTTTCATTTTCTCCAGGATTGCACCCGTCACATTTTCCACTCCCAGCGTCTTGAAAAATGAGTAGAATTCCGGCTGACTTCTGCAGTCAGTCAAATTTGATCGGGGGTAATAAAATAAAATTGCGTGGCACATTTCTTGCTCTGCGTCTGGGCCGCCCTTTTATTTAGTATACACAATAAAATCAATTTTTTAATCCAGCATAAGAGATTGCATTTAAATTCAAAGGCATAGAAATACTCGCCTAGTTTTGTCATTTTTTCAGAAAAACTTACAAAGACGAATTTGTCACGAGTCAACGTTTCATATTCACACTCAACAAGAAGTTCGTCTCCGGGCATTATAATCACTTCGCTGTTCAGTATCCGGAATTGCTGGTAGTTAAAATCGTAATGGTTGTCCTACAAAGATAATGAATTCAAAAAATCATTTTTTCAATGCAATGCTCGAATTTATTTTGCTTATCCAGTTAAAAATTAAATACTGTTTCAAAGTGAAAAATTGTATTACGGACCTCTGCAATCGGCGGAAGTTCTTTTCCTTGACGAATATGCCGTAATTTTATTTTTCGACCGGACAAATGTGCATGTAGCATTACACTGATTGCTCTCAATCCAGTAGCTGGATTAATTCCCTATATAATACATAATAAAAATTTGCATTTTTAGCCGTAATTTTACCACAAACTAAAATGTCATTAGATCCACAGTATGCCTTACATTTTCAGTACATTGTCTTGAGCAGAATCCATAGCTATAAAACTTTTCTTGGCCATAGGGAATCATTTGAAAGGGAGTTGTTCGATGGCCAAGGAAAAGTGTTGTTGCGTCATAAGGACGAATTTCGTCAGTATAAAACACTCGAAGTCCTGAGCTGTCCAAAACTGCAAAATCATAATAAATGAAAACTTTTATAGGAATCAAAATTTTATTTACGCATGTAATAGTTACATATGGGCGACTCTGATCATTGACTGTCTGAGTCCGCTGCCTTCAATTTCATGAAACAGTTTGTGATTTATAATTTATCGTACATGTCCTCCGCCCAGGGTTATCATAGTGTACTTCTAGTTTGAAATAGCTCGAATCCTCAGATTCTCCCAAAGGACTTCCAACGTGGCTTGGAAACATTTCGCCTGTCAAAAATTCATGTACATTGTACATATAGTACTTTAGGAATGTGACCTTAGTAAATAAAAAATGGATGCAAATTATCATCCTTGATTAAATCGAACGCCAATTGACCTTCAGAGCCCACAGCCCATGTGAAGAGGAAGGTGAAGCAATGTTTGACGATTTCAGCTGGCATCGAATTCCCGTAGCAGTCGGCAGGTTCTCTGTTTAGGAACTTATCAAAGACGCTTTGCGTTCCTCCCAGGTGAGCCATCTGCTCGGGTAGTTGACAGTGGTAGACTGACATGTGATGGACATTTTCCCGATTCCCCTCTGTTATTATTGGCCGAAACTGAAGAATGGAAAGAAATTCAAAAGGTTCCTTCTCATTGCATAGTAATAATAAAAAATGTAAGGTTCGTAACTTTTGTTTGACAATGCATAATATAAAAGAGCAAAGATGAACAAAAATAATTACGCCAATCATATGGTGCTTCTTCTTCCGTTTCGGGAATCTCACAATCTTGCAAATGTACGTTGTCGGCTTATTGCTAACGGGAATCTGCATAAATATTGCACATAATACGAATGTCAAAACAATGTTATTTTTACACATCTATACATGAAAACAACAAAAACTGCACATGTGTTTTTCATATTTTACAGTTGTATTTAAAAAACTCTTTTGATAGTCCCCTTCGTAACATTTCATAAAAATATTCCTCCATAATGAATAGTTTGCACATGGAAATTCTTTTCTGGGTTTGTTTCAATATGTATGTACTTTTCTATAGAGAAATGTGAAAAAATTTACAATGCTTTGCATACATTGTTCACGACAAGGTCCCAGTGATGCACATGTGGATCCGGCTCTTGGAGCTCATCGGGGAAGCTTTTGGGTCGCGGTGGATTCCTCAAATAGACACTTTTCACACCTCGATTGCTTGCCCCATGCCACTTGTACTGGATGGATGATCCCAACGTCATTTCGGGGTCTTCTGGATGCCAGGCCCAAATTAAGCGAATTGTGTCATTCTAAAACATGAACATATAAAAATATAAAGACAATGCAATAGGTACATAAAAAAGTATAAAAAGGCTGAACCACATTAAAAACTTCTTCAACTAAATATCAGTGTATTTTCGTATTCGTGCAAGACTCAAAGTTTTAAAAAATCTGTGTTTAGCCTTAACATCATTTCAATTTTGAACGGGATTACTATCACACACATTGTGTGTAGTGTGTAAAAACATTTTCCTCGGTGTGAGCAGGAAAAAACCAGAAAATTTGTGGAAACGGGAAAACATGAAAGATTTATGGCACAATACATACGTATACACATACATACATAAATATACAGCCAGACTATCCCTGTACAATGTACAAACGATCCAAGATTAATAGATTTGACATGACTCCTGGCAATAATATTGCTAGAATGTATGTATCAGTATAGTGAGAAAAGACTTTTGGTCTACTGGAGTAGGATTATTTATGCATGCAAAGGCTGGCATAAAATTGTTGTTTTTATTCACATTTTTACATTACCCAATTTACCTCTCCACTAATCCCAAACAATCCCAATTCAAAATCTGCTTCTCATAACGCAAAGTTGTCGACTTGCCTTTGGGTTTTTATTTTTCACACTCTAGATATAAAAATACTTATTATACTTGTACTATAAAGTCTTCGGAACAATTCCCAAAGGGTAACTAACTATATACATGTGTATAGACAGGGTCAAATAATTACTGCAGTGTACATTGTGCATTACTCAATAAAATGAGCCAAAGTGTCGCAAATCCTTTCGGGTATCAATTCACAGGGGAAATGAAATGAGCAGTAAATATGAGTGTATTAGACAGCTCGGTCTGTGCGAAACTAAATAATACAAACTACGCGTAAATATTTGTATTATTATTTTGTATATGTATTATTTTGTATAGGAGGGAAACAAATGAAAATAAGGGAAATTGCAGGGCTAACGATAAGAGAGGAATCAAGTTGATGGTGTAGGTTGAAAACTGTCTTTATGATAATCTATAGTGTCTATTACGTAGGCGAAAGGTTCGGTAGGCAGACAGGCAGGCGACGATTGTTCCCTGTCAATTCCATGGTGAAAACGAAAAGCCCACGCATAGAAATAAGTATGCATGTGTATTTATTGTATACGGGCTTATCGTTAGACACACGATAAAGATACAAACCAACTTGTTAAATGTTAAGAAAGGAAATACATAAATACATAGCAAGCTCCCACTGTTCAAGTGTGTCGCTTTACACGATGTATTGTACACACAAATTACCATACATAATAGGTATGTGTTTGTGTACATTGTACATAGTCTTGCGGATATTATTATTTTGTTTACATTTTTTCACCCAAAGACTTTGTTCTGACTTGTGATGATGAGGCTCTTGTCTTGATCTAAAATTCGGATCCAAGTGTTTATGCAAGGGATTTTTTACTTTTCAACGTAAACTTTGGAAAGTTGGCATAACGTCGTCTTATAGATACACGTATACTGTAGATGTGGTGGTTCATATAATATTTATATGTGTATGTATGTACATGTAGAATTTACACACGTTTTGAAAAATTCCTGAACATTCAACACTTCTCACGCTGGTAATTTAATGCACAGAAGAGAGCCGTCGAGAGAGCTTCTTCGTTTTTTACGGAAACTGAGATACTAATGAGGCAGACGGGAAAAAATTTTCCGCAAAGAGGAGAGCAAACAAAAAGGTGCTGGATAATAATAATATGGTGTAGAATAAAAAATAGTTCACTTTCTTTTCTTGCTCTAACTTATCTAGAAGTCTTTCGTTGAGAAACTTTATGTTTTACATTTGCGAGTTTTAAACATTATTCGTTGTTTGTATATGTACAAAGCTTTGTACTTTGTACAGATGATTGTGAGAAAAGTAAAGTTGTAAGTGATAAAAGTGGGATTAAAAAATGGGAGGAAAGACTCACATTACAATAGGCTTACTGATAAATGAAGTGCCAGCAAGCCAACCCGATCTCGTTAAGGAAGATTTACCTGGCAAGTTATAGTACCTATTGATATTCAACTTTTTATTGGTGTACTGATTATTATTGGATCGAGTGTTTGATCTGTAATTAATTGAGAGAGCAATAATAATTGATTTGGGAATTTTTTGCACAGAATCTCGACATGTTGTTCTCAATCTTGATGCTGTGATAATTAATGATAATAAGAAGTCTTGTAAAGAATTCGTTCCACCTGAAAACTTTAATTCTTTAGTCAACATCCCAAAAATATTTATTACCAAAACAGGTAAAATGCTGTATTCAACTTGTGTATTTGTTGCTTAGTTTTAGCATTAAATATGTAAATTTGAGCTTAACTCGAGTATTTTTACTAGCTATAGTTAGTAAAAATACTCGAGTTAAGCTCGAATTTTTAAAGATATTTTTGTGCCTTCGATATAGGAGAGCCCTGGATTCAAGTTTACTGGATCAAGAACTCTGAAGAACAGGTTCTGTTCAAAGGAGTTTCCGGCGAAATCCTTTGTTTTCCTTGGAACAAGTGGACTGATAAAAAACTATCCCTTGTCAATTTTTGGGAGAAAACTCTGCTCACAATTAAATTTGACCGTATAAGCTATAATGAAGGGTCTCACGTAAGTATTTAGTAAGAATATTCTAACCGTCTAGTTCCGTAGGTGATTTTAACTTGAGTTACCGTTAAAATTACTATATATATTTTAAAACTGTCCGTTAACTACAGGAGCGGTCTTTTTCCGTCTGTTTCACTGCAAATCATGATGATGAGAATACAAATGAAGTGGTCACAAATAGTGCAAAGTCATTAGACAGTGAAAATGAGAGAGAATTGGGGAAAGTAAAACTGCAGAATGTTGCCGGGTACTCACACATAACTTGTTTAGTCAACTCCGTTGAAGGAATTCACTTTTCCTGCCGGCTGAAGTCCGCAGACTGTATAAATGTGAGCGAATATGTACTGACTTATTACTTGGTTGTGATTCTGTGAATTCTTGAAAAGGATACTAAATGTTGTGCTTTAACTGTTCACAGATAGTTTCAGGAGAAAGTAAGAAGACGGTTGCGATTATTGACATACAAAGAACTAATTGGCGGTTCATTGACTCTTTCATGATAACGTTTACCTCAAAAGATATTTCATTCTACTCAAAAGCTCTCTTCATTGCTGCGGCAATCTCATACGTAATCCTCACACTTTTTCATTTTACAAAGTTGTATCAAGCACTAAGATTTCATTCAAGTAAATAATATTCGCCCGAGAAATTATACATTACTCTCTTATTTTAAACAGGATATCGGCTTTCAGAGGAGAAGGGAAAGTGTTAACGCGGTTTCCATTTACTTTTTATACTTTTCTATCCTGCTCACAGGCGCCTTTGTTCTCTTTTCCATTCTACAGGTTTTTTAAATGTTTTATGATACGAATATTTTAACATATTAAAGAAGATGTGCGTACAAAATGCCAAAAATTTTGCAAAATAAAATAAATGAGAAAAATATTTCTTTCTTACTCCAATTTTCATATCATGCTTTTCGTCACAAGTTTCCCACCGTCTACGAAATCGCACTGTCGTCCGGTTGTCTTTTTCCTCAGCGGCAATTAGTTCGTAGTCCTGTTGTAAGTCTTCGATTGGAGTCCCCTTTTCAATTGCGTGGTAGTCCTAAACATCAAATCAGATTTTTACACATTTTATAGAAAAGCTGCTTTGTATTTTCAATTTTCGTAAATACTTTCGTTTTTGCACTTTTGGAAAAGCAAAATGTCAAAATATGTAAGTATATAAAAGCTTACTTTTAAATGAGGCATTCCTTGATTATCCACCCAGCCGATAACAATATCAGACCCGGCCATGTCACCATTTGGACTAAATCCTATTCCAATATAACCAGTGGTTGGTCCACTCATTTCCATGGTGAGGAAGTAATTATCGTTGGCAGCCCATTTGACGGCAACATCTGACTCGAGAGATAGTTCGTGTGTCCATAGTGACTCCGTGTCAGAGAGCAATCCAGAAACTGAGGTTACAAATAATATTCCAATGAACACAGTAATGTATTCAATCATTCCAGTTTTAATTGGTAATCGCCACATTATTTTGCCTTGTGCAAAATTATTCACTGTAAGTAATGGTCACTTTACAATTTAATTTTTAGTATTTTTTCACAAACAATTTGATAAAATTTACACACAGAGACACACAAAGACAATTTTTCAAGATTCAAAACGGGAAATGGAAAGCTTGAAAACTTTATTCCAGGAGAGGAGCTTCTGAAATTTATTTTTCAACTTGACTACTGCAATCTTCTCAAAGTAACGATTGAATTAACTGTAGGCACGGAAGAAGGATGGAGACAAGAAGGACGACAAACTCTGCATATTCCTGGATACTGGATATAAGCATGTGTGTAATGTGTATGGTTGTATGTATCTGCAGTTCTGGATTCACATGATGACGGAAGCAGGAGAAGGAGCAGAGGAAGTGTTCATTCGAGTGCCACACTAAAAAAACTCGGTATTTGTAGGGAATATGAGGGAATAAGCAAGCTGTTTATTATGTTCCAATATAGAAGTAAATGTGCGTTGTATACTGTGCATGAACGTACGTATGTTTGTGTGTGTGTGCTCTGGAATTTGAACCGAAGTGCGGGTGCAATCTTTTTTTCTTTTACCACCCCGTCAGTTCATTCTCGTCTTATCTTGAAACTTGAAAAACGTTTGACTCAAATTTAGCAGGGTGGTATGCACAATGCACGTAAATAGGCATGTATGCTGGATAAGTCTACATTTGGACCGGCCAAAGAAACATTTTTTCTCAAAAAGTTGAGAATCCATCCTAAAATTGGGCTTTGAGAAAGCTGTAATTTTTTACCCCTAGACGAACTAAAAAATCGACATTATTATAACAGATTTGAGCAAGATGTTTTGTAAAATTTTCTTGGCTGTTTTTACTCCTGGCTTATGATCGCAGGTATGTTACAACAGCATAAAGGCCAGACAGAAAAATATTTTAAAATCATTGAGACAATTTTGACTAGCGGGTTGAAAAACTTCCAAAACCGGTTCTACATTTTTTCATCATTTAAAACCATTTAAAATAGTGTACAGTGTTCAAATTGTCAATTGTACAGGGTCAAATGTCACAGCGGGTAAAAAGACAATGGTATTTGTGGCTGGAAATTTTGTGGTGCTGTACCCGCACATAATATACAGCCATACAGCCCATACACAGGATATAGGCCTTAAAACCGAGTGCAGTTACAGTTACAACTATCTCAAGACAAGAGAGCATACATGCATAATGCAGCTTTAAAAGGAAAAAAATCCCTATTGAGTATGTACATATATGTATACAAGTATTTACTTACATGTCAACGGCGGACATTTGAAATAGCAGGCGGAGGTTAGAAATAGAAAATGTATGAATGAGTTTCATGACATATCGTGTATCATTGGAATGGAAGCAGCTCAAGCTTACACATGCACATGTACAGCCGTCTAGAATTACACAGATGTTTCACAAGGCTCTCCATTCAGAACTATACATACATACAGTATACAGTCATTCAATACACACACTCCTGTACATAATAGATACACATTACACATGCATTCACACATTACATTCATTCTTATTCTATTCTATGTACGTTCATATGGGACTTGGTCGTCGCCGTAGCCGTAGTCGTATGCTCAAGTTAAATATTGAGCTTCTTCTAGTTACTTACTTACGTCCTCTTCTTCCGCTCCTTTTCACAAAATATTCGTCTTTGGTTCTATGTAGGGTTCTGGCTTTGGCTTTTTCTGAGGCTTCTGGCTTTTGTGCTCTCAACTCTCAAGATGCATGCAAGTATGCATACAAAGAACACGAATATGAAACGTTTATGGATGCATATTTATGTGTACATTTGTGCTGCTCATTCATTCCATGAAGACGATGAAAGCTCTCTCTCTATTTCTCTCTCTTTGTGCATGTGCATAATACAATAATATAATAGAGCCACTTTGTTATTGGTATCTGAATGGCATGGCGCTGATCTAGTCGGTGTGTTATAAATGTACGTATACACTAGAATCTTTCAAGACTTGTTACTGTATTTTATCTACTTCTTTGTTCAACAAGGAATGAAGTAGAGGAAGAAAAAGAGGAAATTTTTTTGTTGCCCACAAATTCAATTGTAAACATAAATACAAACGTAAGCGTAAGGTGCATTGAGCATAAAATCGGAAATGCAACGCAGTACTGCATTCAATAATAATACAACACATACATATAAGGATGTATAATACACACACACACTCGAGAAAATCATAGATGAACAAACTACATCTCTGTGGATTTTCCTATTTATTTAGACATTTATTTTTTCCCTTTTTACGGCATTTCACAAGCTGAATTCAAACTTTGTGGTGTTACAGAATACAGATCTAGAAGTAACTATAGATACGTACAATGTGCGTTGCAATTACTGTCCTGCTAAATTGCCTTTCCAAAAGATAACAAGAAATTCCAGGTTCACTCGACTCTCGTTTATCCCAAAAATAGAGGATAGAGAATGAAAATGAAGAACAAGGAATAGAGGGTAGAGGTATATTGCTGATAACTATTCGTATAATAGTAACATAAATTAAAGTACAGACTAATAGAATACAACATGATCTGGGATTCGCACAAATTTAGATTTTTTCAAACTGATGTCAATACTATAAAATGAAAATTGGATGCTCAAGTATACAACGTGACGTTGGCTATTTTGTAAAAGGTAAACCCTGAAAAAATATTCAATGCATTTTGATTTTGAACAACCAGTTTGGATTATTCAAAGTAGAGACGCACAAACTACAATACAAAATGTGCAAAATATTACACAGTGAGTGAGGTCAAGTTGATGGGAGCATTAATCGATGTGTCAAGTCAAGTGTCAGTGACATGTTTGCATTTAAATATCTATGTACTTGGGAAATTATTCCGTGAAGAGCACATTTGTTCGTTTATTGTGGAATTCATTCCTTTAAATTATGCGACCAATTTTGATTAATTTTAAGAAAAATGTCCTTAAAAATAATGGACATTGTCAACTGATACTGTGTGATACGATGACTAGAAAGTGTATTAAAGTTAGCTAACTATGTTTAGTCCATGAAGAATTACCATCGTTTGGAAATGCACACAAATGCAAATATGGAAGGTAGATAATTTGTTTTGCTGTTTTCAGGACACGGACTTTACTATAAAAAGCACACAAGGATGACAACAATATAGTGACAATGGCAGCCGACATCGAAGATTTGACAGAATCCTAATCGTAGGTAAAAATAGAAATACTCATGTATGTATGTATATGTTTAATGTTGAATCAGCATGCAGTAACAACAACAAAAGTAAAAAATACGTACATACTACATATGGAATACACAGTCAAATTGGCAGGCACAGCTTAACCCCATTCGATCAAATTGATCGCATCACATCAGTGACAGCCTGTTAATGCATTCACACGTTGAATAAGTACGGCATGCCAATACATTACGCACTATTTGTATTGTGTATATACATTATACATGTATCAAATAATACTGTAAGTACAGTGAAGTAAGTTACATGCATATTGTTTTTAATGCACGTGTTTGTGTATATTTACAGAGATTTTCATTTAATTTAGAATATTAAAGAAGTTTCTACTGTATGTATGCATCTTGTACCTTGTACTGATAACAGAGAGGAATAAACAATCAGTTGATTAGAAGTCACAGCCTTTCAAACTATTTATCTTTGCAAAATAGCAGCTTGAAGGTTTTGCATATGTACAGATTACAGATAGAGAAGGAAAATTCTTACTTATCTTTATCTTCAAGTCCAATTTCCACCTGTAAAGTGTAATGTTGAATGTGATCTGCATGCACGGTGCATAAAAACAAGGCAGCATGCACAAAGGATCAGGGGACACACATGACACGTGACGAAAGTCAATTATAAATTATAAAGTTTCAACAATGCATACAAAACATTACAATATGTATGTAGTATGTACGTCTACTTTATGTATTGTAGCATTGACTGGTGTAAGTATACTTGAACCTTTTCCATTCTTCCCAATTCCCAATACACACAGTATTGAACAAATGTCATCGCTGTCCATGTCCATTCAAAACAGCCGGAGGGGAATGATTATATAGATTGTAGATTTTTACTTTCTACAATATATTCTAACCATTCAACTATATTTCTATGGCTGAGAGATTATTAACATGTTTTCACAGTCTATCATGCAGGGATACTACTATGCAATATGCAATAAAATGTTGACTTGATATTCATTGTCGTGGGTAATGGAGAATTTTGCAGGCATTTTTGCTCTGGTGCGGACTGTTTTTTTACTTTTAATGTTTATAGGGTAAAAGTCAAAAATTACATAGGACAACAGGAACGACGATTGAAAAAATTTACTTCCTCTCATAATTGCCACTATTACAAAAATTACAATAATTGGTAATGCAACGTATACTACAAAACCATTATTGAATTTACTTTTGCTCTCAACAAAGAATTCCTCCTTTTATAATGAGATACTTCCCATGTTAATGTTATGTATGTTATGTATGTATACGAGTATAAGCTGACCATACACATTACATATGTTCTGTATAGTCAATAGTGAAAGGATGATTTTTTGGCATGCATATTCACTTTAAAATATTCAACCATATATTATGTACATTATATAATGTACACGATTAAAATTATGATATAAATGTAGTCACGAATTGCATTACATATTACGTATAATGCAAATATTTCAACTAGATCCTTATACAGGAGCAACTTGCAGCTTTGTCTTATTTGGCATTTATGTGAAAGAACACGCTGGCAAAATAGCTGTGGTACATATTTGCATTCGATCCATCCCATTGGTACGCAAATGTATTGAGGAATCGCTGGGACTGAAGGGAAGAAGCTCAAGCATAAGTAAGTATCTACATTGCAAATTACAACGGTAGGGGAAAGACACAAATTTCACTTTCAACTGTCATTACTTAAATAATACTTGGGTACATACTACATACATATCTGAATAGATTGTTTTGTTATTTATGTATTTGCTGTAGTATTTCTCTCGCCTAGTATTATTTGTATTCATCTTGTCGCCTCGTCTCGTCAGTGTCTTTGATCCGGTGTGTATGTATAATAAGCATACAGTGTACATTAGTTTGTTTACTATTATTGTTTTTTTGATGGCACAGTTTATTTTTTCATACACACAGACGAAAAAACTACATCCCACATTCTACCACTGTAATAACATTATCGAAAACACAAATATTTATAAATCCATTTATTGACAATCAAAGCCAAAGTTAGTCTACATAAATACATGTAAAGTGCAGCCAGAAACCTCAAGCTAATTAAATATTGCACATTTTTAGTGCTTATTGAGTGCTATTAGAAACCGGTTGCCCCTATCTCCACGTTTCCTAATTATAGGTGGAAAAAGAATTTGTATAGCTTTTTGATTCACGTGTATGCGTGGAGCAATAGGCGGAAATCAAGTGTGCCAAAACAAAAACAGTAACAATACACAGCATACAAAAATAGTGATAACACCAATGACCGTGACATTGTCCATCTGACTCAGTTTTATGTGCAATATTGTGAGTGTATGTATGTTTTGCAGTCTCTAATTATTTTAGTGTCTCCTTTTTTAGTTAATCCTTTTGATACTGTGAATTTGCTTAATGTGCACTTCCAACAAGTGTCGTCTCGTCATGAATTAAATGATAAAGGAAAAGAGTTGCGTATTGCGTACAAGTGTGTACACTGTATACATGATATTCAAAGGGCGATAAAACCACTCATGCAGTGTAAATATTAGGGAAGTATGTAGACAAAACCAAAACATCCATAAAAAATTAATCGAATACTAAATATGCATGTCGTGTAGTTACAGGCAAAGTGAAAACTTGCAGTTGCACTACCTTAAAAACAAACAGCACTATGTGCTGAGCAAGTTTAATGGCATAATGAAAATCTGTTAACTGCAATCCCATAAATAGTTAAAATAGATAGTATAAGCAAGATGAGTCTCATTTAAATCTTGCATCAAGGAAGAAGACGAATTAATATTTAACAAGATTGTGTTCATATTTTCGACTCATTAGTGTCATTGTGATTCTCCAGTGGTTTTGGTTTAAACTTTATAGTGTGCACACTGAATCCTTTTTTATGGCTAATAGTTAACTTTGATTTACATTAATTAAAAAGGCTATTTTAGGCTAGAAAGGTGAAAGGTAAACAAAAAAGTTTTTTAAAAATTTTTATAGACATTTTATCGACGTTTCTTTCAAGAACTCTGGTTGACATCTTCACTGATATAGTGTTGCGTGTGAGAAATTTAGCTGATTTGGTCGTTTTGCCTGTGTTTTACTTAAGGTGCAAAAATTCTAGCTCTAGTTAAATATTCTGCAGGAGATACGTTTTATGCAATATGCATAAAGCTGTTGACAAGTAAACGCATCTTACATTGTACAATATTATTTCATTATAGGGAAAGAAAAACAATTATCTCAAAAGTCACGTGAAGGCGGCGTATGTAATAGATCCAGTGCATCTTGTTATGAGACAGAATGTTTTTATGCAAAACTGGTTTTTGCAAAGAATAAATAACAAATAACAATCGTTTAAATAAAAAAACAGAATTATAATTCAGTTCAAGATTAAGTTTAAATTATGCTGCACGTTGCATCGATATTTTGATATAAACGTAATCTTAGAGCCATTTGAATTAATAGTCGTTGAGACAAAGTTGACCTGCGAGAATTTTCCATCTTATTCCATCGATCAAACGTAGTTTATGTCAAGAGTGGTGTCATTATCTAACTTTCACTAGACATAATAGAAAACAGCGACCCCTAAGATCCACTTGTTGTTTGTTGTTGTCCATATAGCTACGCTTCTTGATCGGGATCAAGTAATTCAGTTTTTTCCTTGTGTGTAACCTTGTCAGCATCTGGGGTCACAAGGTGTTTGTGATTTCAGTCACTGTAAGAATCAATCAATACATTTTTCTAGTGTGTGTATTAAAACAAAGAAAATGTCACCAAGACGCATCTTACATTACATGTTATTGTGACAAGTAGACAACACTGTTGACAAGGGGAATATTTGTGGCGACAACTGATAGAACGATAGATTACGATTACCAGAATCTTATAGAAGCAAAGGAAAAAGAAGCAGCGAGAGAACAAAGATATTTTGAATCCAAATGAGCTGCAATTAGACTATCACGATATTATAGTCAACCTCATACTCATGCATGCACTCTTGCATATTGACTAATCCTCCACTATATATAACAATATGAGATACATATTACCAGTAGTTATGTGATTACTTAGGTAACTTTAAATTATTGTAATACATAACTGCTGGCATAATTACCAAGCCGAGAATTGTTGTGCATAATGATGAGTAAATGAGCAAATATACTTAGTACAATATTGTTTTAATTTATAATTTACGAGCCTTGAAACCGTTATTAGTTTTAAATATTCTATCGGAACTATCTTTTAATTTTTTTACAGCCCGAGCCTGAACTTTGACTAGATAAAGTGTACGCAGCAAACTGAGTGGGGTCTAAAAATCAAAACCTGGACTTTCTGTACAGCTACAATACAAAAGTGTTTATAATTTACTTTGTCTGCCTCTCATTTGACCATCAACATGGGTGAAAAAGTCCCAAAGGACATCAAAATTGAAGATGTGCTGGAAGCTGCAGGTTGGGTGAAAAATTAAATTTGTTCGAAACCTGAATGCTACAATGTATTTTACTGATATACGTAAAAAGGCTTGGGTGTGTAACGTAATGTTCCATAATTTTATATTTTTAGGCGGATTTGGAATCTACCAGAAAGTTTTCTCATTCCTCACAATTTTTCCTCAGTTGACCGCTGCTATGATCGTTTTGTGAGACATGATCCGATTTTACGCTCTTTTTAAATAGAAGTAATTATAGTTAGTCAAGTAAAGGCAAGGCTGGTGATTTTTACATGATGAAACGGTTTGCTTGCGTAATTCAACAGATCTCCAGTATTCACAGGAACTGATAAAGTTCCCCTGTACTGTACCAATGAAACCAGATACGACGTATACACTTGTGGTCTCAACTGCACAATTTCCGATGGAAGTCAAGTTCACCAGTCAATCGTACAAGAGTGGGATTTAGTTTGCTCCAGAGGATGGATTGCCGACACAATAACAAGCTGTCAAATGGCAGGTAAAATGATTGCGTGCGCAAAATGCAAAATGCACTATCAAAAAAATTGTATACCTATAAAAAATTTAAAAAATGATCATGTTTTAATGAACCTAGGCATGATGATTGGCTCCATGTTTTCGTCGCTATTGGCTGATAAGTAAATAAAAAATCTAAAATTTTAAGGTCAAATGATTTTCAATTTTACTATTTATTACCACGTGCTAACATTGTGCAGTAGTTATGTAACGTGAGCCTATTACTGTTTTTCCTCATTCCCTTTAGATTTGGCCGAATCAAAGGCTTTTTGTTCATAACACTTGGGATGGGAATCTTTGGTATGTTACCCTCAATAGCCTGGGATCCTATTTCGTACGCGGTTGGTCGATTCTTGGCTGGAGTGGGAATGGGAGGTAAAATTTCACGATATTTGCCAATTTGACCAGAATATGAATGCTCAAAATTAGTGCACAAATCATAAATTGTAGCCTAATTTGAAATAACTGTATCTAGGTTGCTTCGTCGTATATCTTGTTCACCTCATGGAATTCCTGACCCCAAAGTACCGTATAATTTGCGGTGCCGTGTCTCTCTGGCCCATTGGAGAAATGCTTCTTGCCCTTTCCGCCTATATGGTTCCAAACTGGAGAATCCTGACAGTTATCACTGCATTTTCTACGCTTCTCATACTCTTATTTTACCCGTAGGAAAACAATATGAAATTATCATTTACTTCTTTATTCTCACTATAGACTATAGACATATAATATTATGGTTGTGATTATTTAAATTTTGGATTTAAGCTTCATTCAAGAATCTCCAAGATGGCTTCTAACTCGAAGACGAACTCGGGAAGCTCATGAAATATTGCGAAAAGTTGCGAGGTGGAATAATGCCGAATGCCCATCATATGCCACGGTAGAGGCTCTTCAAGATAACGTTCTAAAAGAGGAAGCCGATGTCGTAAAAGGATTTGAAGGTTTCAAGCAAATCGTGAAAAATGCGGAGCTTCGACTTCACTTGATCATTGTAAGAAGCGTTCGTATTATTGGAATTTAACGATGGCCTAATTAAAAAAATTTCTTTAAATTATTTTGCTGTGAAAAATTTTAGCTGTTGTGGGCTAACATCACTTGCAGCGTTGTTTACTACGGAGTTTCCTTCAGTGCTAAAGCTTTGAGTGGGTCTCCATATTGGAATATGGTGTACATGGGCGGTTTGGACTTGCTCGCTGTACCTGCGGTCTTCTTATTCAGCAACCGACTTGGAAGATGCCGAACCTTTCTATTGTACATGTCCTTTGCCTCAATCTTCCTCTTGGCCATCCTTGGGTTGGATTTCACTCAAACTCTGGCCAAATCTGATCCCATGCTTATAACAGTTTTCTCCCTGCTTGGAAGATTTGGAGTTGTGTCATCCTGGAGTTGCCTCACTCTCATCATCCTTGAATCTTTCCCTACGACTCTCAGGTCAAGCTGTTTAGGGCTGTGTGCGTTAGCTGGCTATCTTGCAGGTAATTTATTTCGAGGCTATTAACTACAGTTGTACACTGTGAATCATGGATAGGATTTTAAATAAAATTAGTTTGAAATGATATATTTTTATACAGGCTTAGTGGCTCCTCAGATGACTCAACTAGGCAAAGGTACAGTTACAATATGCAACATATTAATTCGACCGCGAAACAAAGACTTTTGTATAAACACTGCATAAAATGCTGTAGCTTTTAACAATGTTAAATTAAATTTTCTGTCCGTGTTTCATTTTCACAGTATCAGAGAGTCTTCCATACATGGTGTATTGCTTTCTGACTGTTTCGACTGCAGTTTCTTCTTGGTTCCTTAGGGAAATGGCGGGATCACCTTTGGCAGACACAATTAACAATGACCCCAAAAAATAATTTATTTTTAATACAAATCTAACGCTCTTTGAGCATCAACCAGTTTCCTACCTTTCCTACTTACCTATAACCATTTATAGTATACGTATAATATGTTTGAACTTTAAAGGTGTACGTAATGCCGTCATACTTTAATGATTTTAAATGATCTTGACTAATTTAAGAACTTGAAATAAATAATTTAATGTGTATGTATGTACAATGTACAATGTCCACATGTGGATTGTCCTTCACGATAGGCATACGTAAATCGTAAACTTATTTACATGTACATTTATTGGTAACAAAATTCAAGCTTATTTTAAATTTTTGGCATATGTTGGCCATGAAAACATTTTTTACGAAGAGGCAGCAGAAAACAATTTCATAGTATAAAGCTTGGAAAGTATTATAACCTAAACTTATTGCAGTTTAAAGTTTAAATACGTTGGCATCTGTTATTGAAGAACGAAAATTTCTCACGGTTCTGAACTACACCTTATTTTCTGTACGATTTAACAAGAAGAGCGACAAACGCAACGAGCCTAAATCCAACTAGTAGAACTCCGAGCATACAAATGTCGAATATTAAATTATCCTGAAATGTGAAGAAACAGAAATTTTAGTGTTAGATCAATTTACTAAACTTAATTTTATCAAATCGATGCAATACACTAGTGGGTGAGTAGTTGTTGTCAAAAGTTACCTTATTAAAGTTTAGTTGATCTAGAAGCTGATCACCCGTTTTAATACACACAGCACCTTCTGGACATACAATATTTGTGACTCCCTTCCACTGTTTGAAAAATAATCAAAACCGTATCAAATGTGGTTTTTCGGACTTTCATTTTGATTAAAATTGTTTTCACTAATGTTTTACTGTAGACATAGACAGTACAAGTTACAGTACCTGATTCAGCGCCAGCGCCTCGTTTCCATAGTAAAACCAACTTAAATACTTGAGCCAGATGAAATAAACTGGGACGGATCTAAATATTTGAAAAATTCTTGTTTTAAACTATTTGTTACGAAACGAGCTTCTTTTATCTCCCAAATGACATTTAAACCACAACAAGCAAATTATCTTGGCTCTTACCCAGCGTTTAAGAAAAATCCACCTAGTCAGGATATCAAATACATATTTTTTAAACATTAATAATTGAAACTTTAATGCCTGAACTTCAGTTCGATATTAATGTTGTGTTGATTTTAGTGACAATTTTCTAGTTACCAAAGAGCATCATGGGAACTATCAACACGGGTCCCAAAGCCAGGGCAGTATTTACAGAGCCCGTTAAGCATGAAACCATGTAACCTATAAATGAAAAAAATGTATCCATAAAAAATTTGTTTCCGAGCCTTTCAATTGCCAACCACAGTACAAAGTTTACAAAAATAATATTCTTTGTATAGTTTAAAATTTTACCAAAAGAAGCAGCAGTATTGGCAATTAATGTCACGATTCCACACGCCACAAAGAAACGGTCAACGTCACTGTTAAAACCAACCATCCAGTACACGATCGACGTGAAAATGACGGGAAAAATAATGTAGATTGGCAGTTCTGATATTGTTTTTGCGAGAAAGTAGACATCTGTCCGATACATCCCCTTTTTTCAATAAAATTCAATAAATTATTAACATGATTTTGGTACAATACAGCATGCATATTTGTGTTGCAAATTTTTAAATATTTACAGTACATATAATAATTTCTAACATTTAGATGCTCTCTGAGGAAAATCGGCAGCTCGCCACAGAATACATTAACAACAGCAAAGCTGGAAAACAAAAACAAAGTTATGATGTAAGTACCAAATCTGCAAGCCAAGTTTTTGTGGACGACAAAATTCGTCCCTTTAGTAAAAAAACCTAAAGATTAAATTCTTACACGTTCTGAAATGTCATGTTGGTAAGAAATAAAAACAGTGCTCCATTTAAGTTCATTATTCCCTCTTGGTCGTAATCCTGTCGTAAGTATATAATGCCAAAGAGGACGGCTATAAATACAGTCGTGGCCAGGCGAATGCTGAACAGCATTGGATCTCTGATTTGAGTAACCCATGATCTCCAAAGAACTGCTCCGAATTGAGAAAACCAGTTAGCTTTGTAAGGTGACAGAAAGGTCATGGTCGATTTGATTCGAGACAAGTCCGAGTTTCTCCGTTTGCTTTCCTCTAAAGCTCTCTGCAAAATCACGAAGTTTTCAGTACAATACCTGTGCATATTTTGAACATTGAAAATTTGAAATAGTCTGAAAAATATTCTTTTTGCAAATTTTTACGTACAGCAACTTCAATTGCGGCATCACTATCTTCATAGTTATCACAAATTTCTGTAACTGCTGCTCTGCACTCCGCCTCATTTCCTGGTTGAATCGCGAGTGTTTGGATGAAGAAATCCGAGGGATTAAAATTAGGTGGACAAATGTGGCCGAGACTATAGGTAAAGGAGAAATCAAGGGATATACATACATACTTGCAAATTAAAAATGATTTTTCATCCTCATTTTAAAAATGGTCGAATCGTTGAATTGTCATCAGAAAAATATAAAAGTTATAATTTACCCGCTAAAGAATGTCACGGCCTCTTTACAGTCGCCTAAAAATGCGGTGCGACCTTCAGCAATCAAAAGAATTTTATCGAACATTGCGTAAACTTGGGACGAAGGTTGATGAATCGTACACACAATCGTCTTCCCCTTAGATGCTAACGTTTTTAATACTGATACTACGTTTTGAGCCATATACGAGTCGAGGCCTGATGTCGGCTCATCACAAAACATTAATGGTGGGTCGGTCAGAACCTAGTTGGCAAAAAAAAGTAAATAATCGACTTTATAACTTTATGCATGGAAATTTTTTTAATCCAGTTAAAATAAAAAGGAATCGTACATACTTCGGAGGCAAAAGACAGTCGTTTCATTTCTCCCCCAGAAATCCCCTTTATTCTTCCTGGAACTCCAATTAATGTATCGGCACATTTTGAGAGTCCTAACTGCAGTATAAAAAATTAGCATGCATTTTCTTCATTATCAATCAGCATTTTCGCAATTTTCATACTATAAATTTAGTTCTCCTGGCATTACTTATGCACAATCACAATGATGAATAACAACTAACGTCTTGGATAACTTCTTCTACACGGGCTAGACGCTGCTTCAATGGAATGTGGCTGTGCATGCGGAGTCTGGCCTGAAAAACTAAAGTCTCTCGGACGGTCAATGTCCCGATAAAAAGGTCATCTTGCTGCACATAGGCAGAGACTGAGGACAGCATTTCACGAGTCAAAGGAACTCCATTCAGACTTCTGTCGCCAGTGATCCTCAAAGTTTTTGTATTTCTATATGTAAGAACGTTGAGCAAGGACGTTTTCCCCGCGCCTGAGGCTCCCATGATAGCGACCAATTCTCCGGGACGAACAACGCCGCTAACTATTTGTATGTGTTTAGAATATACGAAAAAAGTTGCAAGGAAAACGTAAGCGTATTTATTACATTTTCTTGCACCAACTATGTAAATTGTATATATAACTTTGAAATGTATGCAGTACAAGACTTAAAACACGACATGTATTTTACAGAGGTCTATTTTCCAACAACGTGCAAGCCAATTCGTTGTAAACAACGATCGATTTTTTTAAATTTTTACGACATAAATAAAGCGATATCAACTTTTGTATTCTTCATTTTGTAAAAAAATTAAAAAAAATTTCGATTGTTGCCACGGACTTCATAATTCATGCAAATGGACTTGACATTTGCCGTTTGCTGTTTACAACGAATTGGCTTGCACGCTGTTGGAAAATAGACCTCTGGTATTTTATACATCATATTATATACGCATATGATGTAGTTGATTTAAAAAAATGAGCCCAGGCATCGATTTTTTGAGCACACAGACAAACATCCATTTCCTTTTTATAAAAACATACATGTATGTATCTTCTTAACTCACTCGTCGGTAAAGTATTCCATGTGTGTACGTTTTTATGCTTACCATTTTTAAGAATTTGCTTTGTTTCAGCCTTTTTCTTGGTTCGGCCAAAGCAGCCCTTCTCCTCGTCCACTTTCCCCGAGTCGAACGCATTGTCTTCCTTCTCCGCAGCTTTGTTTGGTGGACCTGCCCACACATTTATATTTTTCCACGTGTATGTGATGGGCTCACTTTTCACACTTTTTGCAGAAACTCTTTGTCTGTCTATTGATTTCCCCCCTGGACTCATTTCCGTCTCGTCCGCCGAAACGGCCTCGAAGGCTGGATTGCGAGCTCCCTGCACAAAAGATGATTGATTGAGCCAAAGTAATGAAATAATTCAATTGCATAAAACAACAGCAGTAAATTGACTTTACTTGTGCGCTCCATTTTTATGACAAAAAGAAGCATAAATGCTTAGTACAGTCAGTTGTTTTGCAATAAAGACAAATAGATATTTGATTTAGACCACTAAATATTCATAATGATTTATAAAGAAAACTTATGAACTAACTTTACTGATTAATTTTATGCAGGTGTAATTATCTGAATACTATGCAAGAGAAAAATTACGAAAACCCTCGCATGTGAGGTGATGAAAAATGAAAGTCGGAGGTCCGGCGAAAAAACATGAGAAAAAATAAAGAGAGCTTTTTTTGGAGATTCAACAGACTGATATTTTGATAGTGCACTTTTATTACTAAAAATATCTAGCCTATTAATAAAGTGAAAATAGAATAATATGATGGGGCAATTTGAAAAGTGCAAAATGCAAAGTCAAAAGGAAAATTATAGTCTTTTATAGACTATAGTGGATAGAGAGATTTTAAAGTCAAGTCAAAGATTTGGAGTTTGGATGACAATTAAACGGTAAAGAGAGATCCAAGACAAGAGAAGGCTCAAGTCTTGGACAAGGAAAAATAGAGAAAATCAATGCATTGAGTTAATGGATGGACTTACTCATTACTCATACATATCTATACGCGAGAGTTAAAAGTTAACTCTCGCGTTCCACCGATGGAAAGGCATAGTCAATTTTATGGGGTAAAAATGACACGTAGTCATTTTTACTTTACAATGTTCAACAGAATTGAACTCTGTTTGAACCCACTAATTTGTCCTATGCTTAAGCATAGGACCCGGTTTATCCATCATGTACATACGTACATGTTGGAGAGGGACAGACGAGAATAAAATGTAGAATATTATTCTACTGTGTAGAATAATATTCTACATTACTAATGACTAATCAACGTACAATGTACATTGGCGAGGAGAAAGGAGAAGGGAAAAACAAGAGCCGGACGCTCGTGTTTTTATGACTGATGCTGACGCTGCTTCTTGTCCGTTCTCTCAAGAA
>JAQIVE010001658.1:0-23557 GCA_034698285.1 Sminthurinus bimaculatus | reverse complement strand
CCCGAATGTTAATTACTAAAGTATTTAAAGAGCAAAGTAGGAACGTAATTTGCAGAATTTAGTCTTAATCAGAAGTTTAGGATGAACCATCAAGATAATATAATTAGGTGTACTTACAGTGAACGCTGAGGAGAGCACTCGCCCTGATGCTTCCCAAGTCGTTGCTTGCCTGGCAAAAGTACAGTCCCTCATCTTCCGGCCGAGTATCTTTAATTCGTAATCCTTCTCCGCCTCCATCGTCAACTCGATCAGATCTCCTATTTGGCATCCCAGCATCCTGGCGATACCATTGGACTTCCGGATCTAAATGGTGTTGGTAGAAAAATACAGCAATTATTACGAGATTCCTTTGTCATATGTATGCATTGCATACGTATCACCAACTAGTTATAAGGAGTAGGGAGAAATCTTGATAGAATTGTGTGTTGTGCGTATAATATGATATTTATGCACCGTACGTAAAGTTAATATTGATCCAGATACATAATGTATTTAGCTTGTACAGACTGTGCAGGGTCATGGAGCGAAGCCATTAGTCGGTGCATTAAAAAATGATGGCTTTTTTCCTCGGTGACTTTTACTCCCGCATGGACCAAATGCCAACAGAACAATCAACTCGCCTAACGCCAACGTCAAAGTCAAAGCCAAGATCAAAATAATTGCCTATTTTTCTTAAACTTTAATTACGCCATAACACTAACCTATAGCTTTTTATACTTCCTTCCGCCTGTGACTTTTCCTATCTCTCTTGCTCTTTCCTTCAGCTCGCTCAACCCCGATTTATTTTCATTGCTACCACCATACGCACTCTCTCACTTAGGGTAAAAACAGACCTCACTAACTACACCAAGAGTTTTTTTATCTATGTATCTTGTTGAGTATGCACCTTTTTTCAATTCATTACTAAGATCAAGTAAGATAGCTAATCACGAGTGTCTTTAAATTGGTAATTGGAATTTTTGTAGGAGGTTCTTATTTTTCGCTACACACTATTACTATGACTATACCGTTATTGAAAACGCATATCGTATCAAATTGCTGCAATTTTGAATTTAGTCATACAAAGTTAATTCTATATGTAAGAATTGTGTCGGTTTTGACTATAGTTTCTAACCATTATCTATAATGACGACTGAACCGACCCAGATTTTAAATTTAAATGCAAATCTACGCAAAATGCATGGAAATTACCTCATTGGACTAGTTTTATAGCCAGAACTAAAATTGAGGGGAGTTTTGACCGTATAAAATCGATAAAAAGATTAGAAAATTTGCATCCTTACCTGGACTGCCTTCAGCTGAACAGTAGAAATTTGCAGTATCTCCCACGAGTACGGTGACATCCTCTGGCTCTTTGGTAAAATACGGCTTTTCTGTAAAACCAATGAATAAATACATATTATATACAATTATACATGGACATACGGATGTTGCATTTTAATTTTGATACACATGCGATGCTTTCCAATATTTGTTTTCGTTTTCCTTGATTTTACATTCGCATGCATACTTTGTTTTGCAAGCTTTATGAGCACATTAAAAATAATAGGCACAGCGATATAATTTTAAGGCGTCAAAGTACAGAAAAAGCCTAGATAAACATGAAGTATACAATAAAAACAAAGGCAGCCCCTCCTCCTCGTGTAATTAAAGAGCAATTAACAATTGACCTAAAAATACATGTTCATGGAAATTTGAGCAGCAAAATACAGATTACTCCAGAGATCAAAGGACGTAGGACTGCAAGTCCCGGATACCGACAAACAACCCTCTTCAATCCAGCTGAATTCTTCCAGTCAACGGCCAACGTTTAATGGGCAGCTCAGGAAGGAATTGGAGGGCAGAGGACGGGAAAAGCTTTAAATTGAAATTGAAATGCCATTCAATTCATTCAAACCTCGACATCCTCATCACATATTGCTTGTAAAGTTCTCTGCTGCCATTCATTCGTTCACTTTTAGTCATTCCAAAAAAAGGAGTTGGGAAGCTAAGGGAAAAGGCAAACCAACAGCAAAAGTATAAAGCAACAGCAAAATTGTCGGTTTTCAATGCATAAAAGTAAAAAGGCATCAAATACACATAAAGATTAAGCCACAAGCTGCGGTGCGGTCTCTTTTTCTCATTTACTTGGGATTCTCCTTTTGCGTCATCATCATCAGCAGCAGCAGCAGACCGTTCTCGTTTCCCTTTCCGCATTCTCCAGCTCAGACCAAACACACACAAAATCAGACTGAAATTCAAGCAAGGCAAGTCAAGCCAGACCAGCTACATACCACCGCACTCTTGCTCAAGTCGTCTGTAGACAAACGCATGGAGAGACAGATACGCACCCGAATAAATACAATGGACTGTTGAGCTGACTGCATGCATGCTCCGAGCTCGGGTCTGGAGCTGGTGCTGGAGTTTTGGAGTGGTTGCGAGAAAGTGTTGTCAAAAAACTTGGCACTAAGACACTATGCTAGATAATGAAATAGCCCAAAAAACCCATAACCATCCCATAACGTGAACATTCTCTTTTTCTTCAAACTTATTTACTTTCATCTTCAACTCCAACTCCAGCCTCATCTCATGCCGTACCGTATCATATCATACATCAAGGAAAATACTCTAATCCTATTCCTATATTTGATATTCTCCCCATTAAACTAACAATATACGGGCCGTGGCTAAGCTTCCAGTTTTTGTGGAGGCGAAGGAAAGTGTAAAGCAAAAGGGAGTGAGAAGAATCATATTCCAAAACTTAAAAGCGAGAAAAAGAGTGGAAAAGGGATAAACTCTGCATATAACTATTCGTTATTCGAATCTCTCCGCTCTGTATATTATACGGTATGAACTCAATAAAGAGCGTGACATAATTACGCTATAAAAGCTATGATGATGACAGCCAAAAGACGGTTTCAAAGCAACTATGCTATTATGCGAATATCAACGCGAATATGTATGTACATGGCGACTATGGATATTATACGGTGAAATGAAAAGAAAATCCTTGTCTTTCACTTACGGTGGACAGAGAGGGTGATTTCGGGTGTAGTTCGACTCCCAGCAATGTTGATGGCGACACACTGATATTTTCCTGGAAAAAAGAAGAAAAGGCCAGAGGAAGGCGAGTTCAATTTCAAGTTTCAAATGGACAATATCAAATATGCAGTGTTTAGCTTTAACTTTATAAAGAAACTGTGAACCTGCGTGCATATATGCATGCATAGAAGAGAAAGGAGTACTCACCGGCATCTGTTGCTCGGGCATCTTTGATGACGAGATTGCCTCCGTCGGCAAGTTGCAAACGACTACTGAAAGGATAATAATAATAATAATCATCAGGATACAAGTTTAGACTGACTTCATACTCGCCAAATCTCATATTTTCTTAAATATTGCAGAGGTTTAACATCGTATTTAAAATCACAAGTAGATTTAATTACTCATTCAATTCGACTCAAAGTCTTATTTTATCTTTTGTTGTATTTTTTTACAATCAATGCCTTGTCCATTTTTGCTCTTTCAAAGCAACCCCGAAAATTTAAATTCAAACGCAATACAAAAGTTCTCCAATTCAACAAATTTCAAAGATGTTACGACTCGGCAGAAAAAAATAGCTTTATAGCAATAAGCTATAAAGTTCTTGTCTTAACTTTCATCAAGACGGTCATAACTTTTTAATTAATTCACCTCGGGCCACAACTTTGCATTAAAAGAAGTAGTAAAAACAGTCTATATTATTTATCTTTATTATTTAAATTTCAAAATTGTTCTCCGCTCACCTGGCCAAGCGCGTTTCCACCGTTTGTCCGTTTTTATGCCACAGCACTATAAAAACACATAAACAAACATGAATAAACATAAGCACTTTGATGAGGAGATATCATATCTCATACATAGGAAACATTATGCACGATTTGTCATCCTGTACAATCTCCATGTTTGTGATACGGTTTGTTGAGCATTCATTCATTTTTTTCCTTTGTATTCAAATTATATTTTAGTTTTTTACCTTGAGGTTCTGGACTTCCTTTCGGAGGTTGACATTTCAACTGGAGAATGGAAAAAAATAATAATTGTTACAGATTATTACCATGTACAAAAAACCCATCAATAATTTATAATAATAAGCAAATAATTTTAATTTTCATGGGAAAGTATAATATAGCAACCCTAGAAAAGTATGTATTCGGATTAATTGTAAACAAAATTTGAATACAAATTTAAAGTACACGTATATATGATTATGTTCACGGTGGATTAACCAAACTGAGGGGGATTATGTCCCAACTTTTATAAAAATGTATTACCGTAACGGTTTCACCAACGAGGACCTTGGTATTCTGGGGCATCACTCTAAAGTCATCCCGAATCACTGGAAAAAGACATAAATAAAAAATTATTAGATACATGACAGGTAGGAGACAGCCATATAATGATAATATTATGACTCTGATGATTATATTCAACTTAGATTATATCTGGATTAAATAGGAACACAAAGAGAGAAAGAGGTAGAAACAGAAATTCAATGGACGGAGCGAATAGTGAACACACAGGGAGAAAAAGAATGAGAGATCAAAACAAAGCCCCCAAAACAACAGACAACAGTCGAAATGTTGAGGAGAAAAAAGTGAGTATTATATACACATATAATAACAATTCTTATCATAATAACGCATCTTTTTATTTATTCCATTTCTACTTTCATTTCATTTCACTTTCAATCCAAACTAATCCACAGAGCAACTGTTGTTTTATGATGGACGAGGTCCAATACAAACATTATATCGTTTGTTTATCTATGTATATATCGCTTTTATTTTTATAGCTATATACATGGTATGCAGTCAAAATAGCAATTATGATTAGGAAAAAGGAACCCTCAATATAAATTAATTTGGACGCGGGGCAAGAGGCCACACGAACAAAAAACTGAAATGGAACTCCTTCCTTGACGCCGATCTAAATAATTAAACACATATAATAACTGTTCCATAGAATTCACATATTTGCACCGTATAAATATTTTCTTCATCATGAGTTACGGAGGTTTAGCATTGAAGAATAAATACGCAAAGTCAAGAATGGAATAAAGAGAATTTTTTTGTCAATCGGCCTTTGTTTTACGCATGTGTTCCAATTTACAAAGTTAACTGTGCAGATGGTTCTCCTGAATCAAAAATGACAAAGTTCTCTAATTAAAAAAATACTCATTGATTTGAGTGGTCGTGGCCTCAACTGAACTCTCAATCCACCTATATCAGTCTTCCCCTTACATGTTTTCGTCCCTTACAATTACTCACGTGTATCTGCACCCTTTGCATGTTGGATTAAGCCTCCTGACAACGGCAGCCATCCACTGTCAGTCGAATTTGGATTTGAAATGCTGATACCCTCCTCTAAAACGGGCATGTAAGCCTTCAAAAGCAGCACTTGAAAGAACGAACGAAAAAAGCACCCCATTCCCCATTCTCTCTCTCTCTCTTTCTCTTTCAATCCTCGAGTCCTCATACAAATCCATCGCAATGGAATGACCTCCATACTATATGAAAGTACCATTGGGTTGGATAGGGAGCGTGGGGCGAACACCTGATATCTCATATTACAACTGAATCATTATTATTATTTTTATTATTATTATCAGTGGAGGTAATACAGAGATATTCATAAAAGAAGACCTACTAGTAGTTCCAAGTGTGTAATAATAAAACACACGCACTTTTTATACCCAATTCTATAGCTAACTGTACAATGCCCCTAAATACATAGCATACTTACACATAGTTGTATACATATACATATATTATTATATGACGGGGCACTTGAGGATTTATGATGGGAATTCACAATGTAAAATTTACAAGACAACTCTTGATCTTGGTACGGATATATAAATATAAATAATAAATATATTTATAGAGATATGAAGAGCACGATTATGACTCAATTTTTTGTCCAGTTTTTTGACAGACCCTACACACGGGTAAGAGGTAAGAGTAGATAGATACGAGAGATCCTATCCTCTCATCATCAACATCACATAGCATCGTCCTCGTTTTCTGTACATGCAAAAGCCTGGACAATAGGTACGCAATGGTTCTTTCATGCACCTTTTAAATATGCATGTTGAGGGTTATTTATTTTACACAGTGGATTGTATTGTATTGTAGGGTCAACAGGAATTTCCTAGTTTATTTACAATGATGATAGTAAAATGTGTACCATCAACATCAACATGAATGAGGAGAGGCTTTTGAACGATGCATTTGCGTTCAGTCTACTATTTATGTATAATATATATGTGTGTGTATTCCGAATGGAACTGAAGTGCATTCAAGGACTCAACGTGTAAATATGCATGATGTATTTATGTACAGTCTAATGTACATGTTTGTATACGTATCATACCAAAAGTATGGATAGAATGGAAGGCAGAGAGCAAGATCTACACTTAAAATACAATGGGCCATCGAGAAAGAGAGAAATGGAGAATGAACGTATGCACATGACAAGACAGACAGGATGGGCTATGGCTATGACATGGACATGATATGGTCCACATATATGTATAGATGTATGTTTATCTACAGACTCACAAAATAGTCATTCCTCTCTCGTTCTTTCTTCTTCTTCTTCTTCTACAACATTTCTCTCTCCCCCACTCACAAGTTGAAATTCAAATTCAAATTTGAGTGAGTTGAACACTGCACATTGAACATTTTGGGTTGTATAAAACGACCTAAAATGATGTGTGAATTGAAGCCCACCTCACAACTTTTAATGATTCAGCCGATGCCGCGGCCGATTCAATAGTTATACAACATGGTAATAGTAATAGTCAACTACTACTATGTACAACTGCAACCAACATTTACAGTGCAGAGAGAGAGACACAGAATACAAGAGAATGAAACTCAATTTCTTCATTGCATCTCATCGCATCGCATCACTGCACCTAGTGCATACTAATCGTATTCATATTCATAACAGTAATCATATCACACAGTGCATTGGACTTGGACTTAATCCCTTCAGTGTTGAATTTTGATGGCGATGGTGGTATATACAATATACACAAGGACCATAGTCCAAATATGAAACGCATGAATATGAATAATAATAATGCTCAATGTTTGAGCCTGATGCCATATAACAATAAAACAGCAAATTTACAAGTACGATTAGAATTTGTCCAAACTCCAACTTGAAATTTCAAATTATAATAGCAATAGAAACAGCAATTGCCTTCCCCCTTTCTCTGCTGCATGTATAATAATCCCTTTTGAAAATGCAGCACAAGTTTCAACATTGTCGAATATATACAATATGTATTTTTATTCTTTAAAAGTGTGCATCATCCCCATTATTCAACTTAATAATGGTGAAAAACTATCAGGATTTGTTGTATATTTTCTATGTTTTTCAAAAAAAGCTGCGCACGAGGAAAATTACAGAGAACCAAGGTGTAAATGTCTACATACATACATATACTGTACTGAGAGAGTCAGAGAGAAAAGAACACCTGGAAGGTGTACAATGAATACGTATGTATTTGTGCACTTCAGTGTACATCAAACAGCTAGTAATTTATAGTAAGCGAAACAAAACAACAAACATCCTTGCAAACAAGTATAGAGTCCAGATGAATGATGTAAAGGTACAAAAAGTATTTTTTAATACAATACGCCAACGACGAAATTGTACAGGAATTCCATTCCATATTTCAATGTAAGACAGTGAAATGAAAAATTTCCCTCAGCTTCAAGCTACACACAAAGAAAATACCGAAAAACATAATAGGGAAATCAGAGAGAGAGTAGCAAAACTTGACGCTTCAAAAACAAAAAAAAGCAGCCGACAAGGCACTCGACGTGTTCAAAACATCACGATCTCAATCATCATGATGAAAATGAAGATGAGCAATCAGTCTAACATGAAGATGAAACTAAGATGAGAAGATGAGGAAAAAGATGATGATCGCCACAATGTGAGTCCCCGACTTATTGTTATGTATATACCTATATGTAACCATCATCCTTTGTATGAGTGTAGATAATTACTCATCATCTGTGAAAGTTGGAGATCAATTTAGACACTGGCCGCGTGAACACACGCTCAAATGCTTATAAATGTCTAGAAAATCTCCAATAATTCCTCATTCGCCTTAATGTCTGTAATGCGTCAACTGTATAAAAACCGTAGAATTACTTCACAATAATAAAATAATAGCGATAAGTATTGGATAATGTTATAAACCGATTTTTTAAACCTTTGATCCACCATTTGAGACTTTTCGAGCCATTATCATGATTATTTTTCTTTTGTACGTTTCGTGAGTAGCCCACCAGTAGAAATCATTATCAATACAATTTGTCATTACTTCAAACTCCAATGCTGAAAATTACAATGGAAGCTTTGTACATAATTTGCAGTAAAACAAGATTGAACAACATGGAGTAGATTGTATTTAAAAGACTTAACTATACAATTTCTAGACAATCTGATTGTTCCACATTCCATTTCATGCTGTTTGGTCAAAAAATGAATTTTTGTTGTATTTTCAAAAACTGCCAAAACATCCTCATAAATCTATCACTCCACAATAATAATAAATACACAAGGCTATACTACCCATTGAAAGAAAGCGTTGCATTTATGACCAAAGGCAGCCATTGTCCTCTCACTTGGAAAACATTCAAATTCAAACTTTGTACTGAATATGATACCTGAAAATCACTCGGCATTTCCTCTTCTTTATGAGAATTTTTCAGTGTTCTCAAACAATTCGACCTTTTAGCGTCTTTATCCATTCATAATAAAAACGGCGATGATGATGACGATATTGGTGAAACTTGGTTAGAACTGAAAGACGCGTCTCTAGGCTGAACCTTTTCCCAACTATATATGTATGTATTATTTTGTTCATGTACATGTGGACGGTCTTGTGCCCACATGATAAGTTGAGTCTTTAAATGCTGTATTGTATAACCATAGAAGCAAGGCAAAGAAACAAGGAACGTAGCCAACTACAGATATTTGGCATAAACTGAAACTGAGACAAGGATTACGGTTACGTTTCCGGTTGTCCCGTAAAAAAACATGTGTTGCTTGAATTTTACGGCTCGAGACGATTCAAAATATACACTCACCGTACACACAAGCTTATCATCTTCCACCTCATTCACTAAATGGAAAATAAAGGAATTTTTGTTCCTCTCTCTCTGCCTTCCCTTCCTCCATTCAACAAGAACAAGAGGAGAAATGTAGGAAAACAAGGTAGCTGAAAGTGCATGACTGCCTCTGTGGAAATTATTGTGGATAAGCAAGCTCTTTGTTTTTTTCTCTTGCTCTATCTTTCTTTTCACCTAACTTACACACTTGCATCGTTGTTTTTTCATATCATTGGACTTTCCTTGTACCGTGCTTTTTATTCTATTGGAATATGTACAAAAGTATGCATTTGTGTAGTACGTGTAGAAGCTAGAATATGGAACACTGGAAAATTTCATCTATTTTCTTTCTTGCTCTCTCTCTCTCTCTCTTTATCTCACTCTCGCCTCACGTCATGTCATAATAAAAGTTTCGGTTTCTAATAATAAGACTATGGTTTAAAAACAAGAACGAGAGCAAAAGATCTGTATGAGATGGATCGTCAGATAAGCCATCATAAAGCGCAAGCATACGAGAAAGACAAGGAGTCCATTCTCTCCATATTTTTTTATTCTACTTGTTTTCACTCGTTCCCGTTCCGCCTTCCTCATACTTGAAAAACTGGTGGAAGAAACTTTTATAACCTCAACGAGATCCTTCCTGTTTTACTTTTCACTTTCAACATTGGAGCAAATGGAGCGAACCTAAATGCAAACTAGGCAGAGAGGCAGAGAGGCAGAGCGTAGGAGGAGACACAGAAAAACAATATATGACAAATACGAGGATGAAAAATGGGGATGAGTGAGGTGCAGCAACAGTAGCTAAAAATGCTTATTTACGTGTCCTACACATGAAATGAGACGGAAGAGAGGATGAAAACTTCATATAACTAATATTGTGCAACTTATTATGTATATTCTCTTGTTCATATACCCTCCACATTTCATCTTGACGTAGTTTAACATTTAAGTAAAGGTTTGAGTAAAATGTCATTTTTTGCAAAGTCGAGAAATTTTATCTTGCTGATATGTATAAAGATGGAAGATAGAAGTAAATTTACAGCTACATAATATGTATATATAAATATATACGTTTGTATATTTTTCTGTTGTACTTTTGTGCACGTATTTCTGTGAGAAGGCACTTAAAAAACTTTCAGATAAAATACGATCTTTTCACCGTTCACGAAGATCCACCGAGAAACAGTGTGTAGATTATATAATGTACTTGTAGATGTAGATTATAGGACGTACATTGTACGTATATCTGTAGGGTTGACATGGAAAGGCGAGTGAATTTTCACTATTTCTTGTACATATAGATACTCTTTTTTACGCTCTACAGATGATCTCAAAGATCTCCAGTAGTTCTTCTTTTTCTTCTTGCTCTGGTTGTAAGCAATAGTTTCATCTTTATCCATAACTTGCCTACTTTCTGACTTGAGAAAGTGAAAGAAAGAAAAGGAAAAAAACTAATAGATCTCTCGTTTTCATTTTCATCTAACTTGCCCTCTCCTTTTTTCCTTTTTTGCCAGCTCTCGTGATCTCGATCTCATCTGAGTTTTTTTCTCCTTTTACTTTCTTTACCTCCAAAGTTCGCGGACTCTTTTCTGTCTTGTCTTAAAACAGTTTCAACTTCTACTTTTTTTGTGTAAGCATGTAGTCTAGCGTTTTCACTTTTACCCGTCTTTTCTTTTATCTGTCGATGTAACTATATCGACAACTTCGGCTATACGTATACCTCCAGCTGAATCTATGCTGCAAAATCAAATACTGGCTACATGGAGAAGGATTTTATCAGTTTTATCAATGGAGAAAGTGAACATGAAAAGGGAAAGTTTGAAAATTATCCACTTATATCATTCACTACAATCATTTAACCTTTATTTTCAATTACTGGAGGGTTTGCGAGAAAGCAGAAACCAGACAGAAGATAAAATTAAAAGACCTCTCCCACTTTCATGTTAGTGGAGAAAGCAAACTCAATTTTATCCAGTTGCACAAAATGCAAGCTGCAGTAAAAGACCATTTACAAACTCCAGACTTTTTCACGTCCTTAATCTTGCGAATTGGTTTGGTATTCGGCTGCACATATGTAGGCTAGACACTAGACTTAATAAAACAGTGATGTCTTACACGTGCAGGAATTTGCGGGGTGTATTTCCACATTCTATAATGAACAATATTTGCTAGATAAATTCAGAGTGCAAAGTTGCATGTGCAACGCATGAGAAAATCGATGGAATTAACTGTCACTGCTAAGGAAACCAAAAATAGTAAAATGAAGCTGCAAAATGAAATCCATTTCATTTTGTTATGAATCACGAGACGAAGGCTTGTCTACTTAGTTATAATTACAGGTTTTTCATTGTGTATTATAAAAAAGATGTGTGTAAATGTATGTACATATTTAGTTTATTTCCAAACTGTTGTTGACAAGCTGTCATCAACAATCGGACTCATTCTCCCGGCTACAATGGAGTAATAATCAAAGGCTGTATATTTAGCGTCTTAGACTAAATAGGTAATAATATTGTTGGACTTTGAATCTCAACTTGAATTTTGACTGTTGTGTCGACAAAGGATTTATTTGAAGAAGAAAAAATCCGCTTGTACACACATACGACTTAAACTTTAAAGCTCCAACTTCCATTTCATAGCCAAATAAAGCTCACAATCGGAGTTTGTACATTGTACACAAGACTCGTACAATGTATACTTTTATTTACAATTTATAATGCATAATACCAAATAATATAATATAATCTCATATTATTACAGACACTGAGGAAGAACTGGATAGAAAAAACCGACAGCTGAATGATGACTTGAAGGGGCACATAGAAGAATCTCGAGATATAAAAAAGTGAGCACAAAAGATAGATAACATCCTCATCTCATCTTATCTTCTGTCAGCCTTCTCGCTGTCTGAAACGGTTTTGACTTTGACTCTCTTCTTTTACTTCTTCTTCTCCTTTAACTATCATGACGCACCAAGGAATATATAGAATTACTCCAAGTCAACAGATAAAATACTATCCAAAGTATTAGATAACATGTACCTACATATTTTTGTAAGTACAGAAACTTGAGTTTGAACATAATGATGCTACAATATAAAGACATCTTTGAATTTGAATTTTGATAGCTTTGGAAGTCAACTATTTCCAGCGATTCACATTCATTCGGGTTGAGTGTCCAAATTTAACTGTGAAATGATAATGATTTTTGATTTGATACGCTTTAATACGCAATAAAGAACCGTTTAATGAAACATAATAATAGAAGATCCTTTCACATTTTACACTCTACATTTTAAATTGGGCATTCAACTTTCAATCATTTCCCAATGTACACATAATTTTATTTTGCTGTACAATATATTCAACAAAAAACAGTTTTCAGCACGCATCAAGGCGAAGAACTTGGATGCATTTCATTTATGGAAAACAATAAATTACCACGGCCAAGATTTATATATTTTTTATTTATATACAACCACATTTATAAATATGTTAAATGGAACTACTACCGTCCACAAAATTTATTACCATTTTCTCCCAGCTCTCAGCACAAAATGTTCACGCTGCATGAGTTCGGACAAATTTCTTGTTCGATTTTCTGGTAAATAATGATCCAGTCATCATCACAATCATGCGGACTCTTAGCCGGCAACCTTAACTGTATGACAAATGACCACAGTAAATGACCATAGTATATATAATGGTAGTAGTAATGGCAAGAGCAAGGTGAATGGAGAAAAAACTATGGAGTTAACTATACATATATGACATATACAGCATAAATGGTAAATGGTATAAATGGACTAATGTAGCCTTTCCATCATAATCACAATCATAATCAAGTCTGTCATATATCTCCTCGTGAAAAAAGAGAGTTGAACTCTACTGAATCGTTTAAGGACGAGGGTCATCATAATCGAGAGTGACAAGATGACGACGTGTGGACGTGGACTGGCGGAGAACTGTCGACGACGAGGAACCTCTAGTTTTTGGACTTTTACATTGTATATTGCATATACATATAGGTTGTAACTTGATATGATAACCTCTAATTTCTCTGTGTATAGTGTATACGCTCTCGTCTAAACTTTCTTTAACTCATTCCCTACTATTCCTAATAATTCATTTATATCATACATGCAACATCCCAGTCCATTACTTTTAAAGTATTCTCCATTATCAAGTCTCCCGTGAGCCGTATGTATGCACGATGTACAATGCACATGTATCCATATACAGTTGGAAACAATAATGTCTCATTGCAATCATTTGTACACATCGTTGCCTACAAATTTATGACGTTATTTAGCAAACAGATACAGACTTCCACTTTTAAGGCTCAACCCATGAATACGAGTACGAATTTGAATTTGAGTAGGTGGACGGTCTTTTTCTCCATTCCTCTACATTTGCTTTCTTGTGTCTTGTCTCGTTAAAAAAATCTCTTTCATACGTATAAATTAAAAAAAATTTGTCAAGGAGAAAACTAGCAGATTCACGATACGAGATACATATGTTGAATAATAATAATAATGATTGAAGTCAGCTATTCATTGGTTGCCGGTGTATCATATTATAAATTGTAATATCTGTTCTTGATCCTTTTTTTGGTTTGGTTTTGGCTAGATAATGTTTCTCAGTGAATATATGCCCATATTTATCCGTATCAGATACAGATAATATACAATGCAAACCACGAGTATCAGTATACGAGAACAAGACTTTGGTTCACTGGCTGACTAATATGAAGACACGACAGAAAAGCCTTATACAGATGAAAAGCCAGCAGAGTATAAGATCTATATATGTGAAGTAACAAGCAGTGGAGAAAAGTCGTGAACCACAAGTACAAATATGAAGACAGCTTGAGAATCTACATCCACCATACGCATACCTTATAAAAAGATGGCACAAGCCGTTGTTGATCGTGGGGAGTGAAAAAAAGGAAGTTAAAGCTACGTGTACTTGCGTTGCCTTGTAATAAATTCACCAATCTTCTCGTACAGTTTATATACTTTCATACGATCATAAATATCATAGCGTAATCCGTCCACACTCGACTCGACAACTGGATAATCGTCAGCTGTTTCTTCGTGTCAAGAGGAAACCGTCAGATATTTTCAATCAGACAATTAATAGAACGACATGGGGTGAGACGCACGTCACCATAAAAACCGATATTCTTATGATTTCTACACTTTGTCTTTTGAGAAATACACTCATTGTCCGGTTTTTCAAAGAGAAAATTGCTTAGTGCGGTGTCTTTTCTTGTATTTGCTGGGCTCTCACCTCGTCGGTCATTTTCCTTTAAAGATTACTCGCTCACCAATTAGGAAATATTCTAAGGATTCTGAATCGACTTGTGTAAGTTTGCATAATGCTTTCACGTCACAATGCACAATAGGATTACGATAATTCCTTGAAACACATGGCCGAATTTTATTATTATATTAGCAAATTGGCATAAATTAGTTAATTAAGAAACGCTATCGTGGCCATAATTTTTGGTGCCCTTTTCTCTTTTCTTATCTCCCCTCTTCCCTTTTCTTACAAAGCAATCTTATTAACACTGCTAGCAATGATTTTTCTTTATGTTTGCAACGTGCAGTATTTTCTATGATGGGTTTCGACCCACCGCTTTTATGTAAATTTGAACAAGGTCTTAATTCTCTTACTCAATGAATGGCCGACTGACTCATTTGCATCGTTATATATGCCTAAATGGACAGGGTCAACTAATTAATGAGCAGGTGACCTTTCCATTACGAGGTAAGTGGAAAAGTATGTACGTGCTATGGTAACAAATAAAAATGTAGAAAATAACAAGATGAGTTTATCTCAGTAAAAAACTAGGCATGATTATAGCCTACTGAGGTTTCTCCAACTCCGATTTTGTTCGCCATAATATTATACTAAGCTACCGTGATTTTTAAATAATTAAAAAGGTAAATGTGTAATAAATGTGGAGACAGGGAGACTTTGAAAATCAGGTGATCAGTGGAATCCCCATTAAAATTAAAATGAAATGAGATAAATAATAGACAGGCGGGTGAAAGATTATGACCATATCGTTATCCGAATCTATGGGTTCATCCTTAATTCCATCTGATATGCAAGATTCAATATGATTTGTGTGTACACTTTTAACAAGGCAGGTATAGGCTTGAAAGGGAATAAAAGGAATATTATATCTGTAGTAAATTATGAATTAGATGAGTTGGAGACGGAGTCGGAGTTATAGATGAAGATGATCCTCAGTGAGCACACACTTATCGTTAGTACCCCATGACACGAGATGAAATGAGACCGCAATATTAATTTGAAGAGGAGAGGTGTTGGCCGACCAAAGTCTTAGCCACTTACAACCAAACTAACGACTCCTTGGCAGATGAGAGAACACGACTTAACAACATCACATAACCCCAGAGAAACAGCAGACAAAACCACAGAGAGAGAGAGAAAGAGAGAAGATGAGATAGGAGTAAAAGAGTCTGTCATAATTTTCTGCTGACAGTCGAGCGAGAAAAAGAGAAAGAGCGAGGAGCAGAGGAGAAAAAGGTATCAAATTTATGGGCTGATGCTCGTGTCACTTTTAATTTTGGAAATTATACGACTGAAATGAGCTCCAGCTCCAAACACTAAAACACCTCGTCTCCTCACCAACAACCATCAGCACAACCAACCTTTGAGCATAACGAGTGAGTCTGAACCAAAAAACATATCCTCGTACTAGTTATTATTATTACTCACATGCTTAGACTCGGGCAAAGCCACCTCCAAAAAAACCATTCGGAATGTAAGGTACACACACACTTAGGTTATGTACGTAATACGTAGAAGTATACATAACATACATGTAGCTAAAATCTACATGGATATACATTCAGTTAATGTAAATGTCTGTGTAACTATTCTCCGAAAAATTCACCCCGTAAAAGCTAAGCATGTGTACGCACAGCCAAGTACCAACAAAGTAAAGCCTGGCTCACGCTTTATAGGCTTGAGATGTCTCTTTTTCCATATCTTTCTGTCATACACTTTTTCATTTCATACGTAAGTACACAGAACATACTTATAGGTACATCTAAATTCAAACTTAAAAATATATTATAAACACGCTGCACTGTGCACTGCACACACGCTCCTCTTCTTTATCTGGGTCTTCTTGTTCGTTTCCTTATTATTACAACGTACATTTTACATCATAGAAACTCTCATAATGATAATGTCAATGTTATATTATGTTCCTCACAAAATTCTCTTCAACTTTATAGTTACATTCCCCCGGAACAAGATGTGCATGTATTTCTGTAATAATAATAATAATACTTTGCTTTCTTTATTACACTGACAATCTTGGCTTCAACTTTTTCCACATCCACATCCAATGTGAAGGAGCCTCAAGGTGTTTTTCCTATTTACGAAAACGAACCCACTCCATACATTTACTCCATACTTACAACGAGCAAACTCCTAATGTGTACATTTTCCAGTGTAAAAACTAGAGTGTAATGCATCTTAAACGTCTATTTATACTGCTGTTTTCCACTATTTTACTATTATGATTATATGCTAAAGCGAATGTGGATGTGGATGGAGTCTCTCTCATATACGCAATGATAATGTATAAGTTCGTTCCCCTTTAAAAAACTGATATTATGCTCTTATAAGGTTCTGACTCGACTCGAGCTAACTTAACTCGGCTTTGGCTTTCTATTGGCTTGGTTTAGCTTGTCTTGTCTTGTGTGGAAAATTCGTCCTGGAGCTAATGATAACAATGAGAAATATCCATGTGCACACTGGAACTGAAGTACATAGAGTCGAGTGCATGCAGTGGGAAAAGACGAGGAATCTCATCAACTCATCACATCACATCTTGTGTCTATGTGTGTGTGTGTGTATGTTCTTCATGGAAAGAAAAGGAGAAGGGAAAGAAATAGAGAGGGCAGCTTAACTAGGCCGTTTAAGTGCCTTCTTTATATTTCCAGTTGAACGGTTATTTGGCTTCTCCGTTCACCAAATAAAACGAACAAGAAGACGAACGCCAAGAACAACCCAAGAAGAGAATTCTTCTTAAGTCTCAATCACCTCAAGGATTTCTATTTACTCACTATTTACACGGCTCGAGAGCACACACACAAAAATACAATGCAATACAATACAATACATACGATAGGAGACGACGATGCGGTGTGATGCGATATAAATACTTATGTACAAGGCAACACAAACACGCACTGGCTAATAAATAGTGAAATGAACACTCCTCTATCCTCATCAAGTCTCTGCTCTCTTCAATTTAGCTCCATGTTCTTCAACTCTTTAACCGATCATCATCATTATCAGCACCACATTGAAGATTTGAGGAAATGGATAAGAGCATATAGTTTGTATTTAGTGGTAGTTAATCCACCATTTTTTTCCATCACCTTCATATATTCCTATGCGTACAAGCAATGAACGCGTATATTTACTTTTCATGTACTTACTATCCATTCCTCCACAAAGCCGTTTTTTGCAATTCAACCAACTTGATCATAGAGGTTGAAGAAACAAAGTGGGGATGCAGACAAACTTCACTAGTTTGAAACTTGAGCACTTCACCATTAAAGTTAACATACGCATTAGCTTTGGCTTTTCAGAGCTCTCGAGTTTAGGTCGTGATTTTGACATGTTCCAAGTAATAGATTCAACGTTCAAGTGCCGATGTGATGACAACCTTCAACTTTCCAAGAAGAATGAGAAAGAGTGAACTATTAAGTATCTTGAACATGATCCATCTTTAAGGTTTATTATACTCTAGCTGATTCGACGGATCGGCGTTTGATTATCTACACGAATCCATCTTAATATTTTTAGTTAAATGCTTAATGGATAAAATCTTGAGTTCAAGATCTATATAAACAACAAACAATGTAAACTCACTTGATGACAAAATAAATTGATTGTAAACAGTAAGAAAATTAAACCCTCGAAGTGAAAAATGTAAGAATCAATTTAAAAATTTTAAACAAATGACGTGATGTGATAATGACGTGTTGATTTTTTTCTCTCATGTAGTGAAGAAAAAAATACAAAAATAAGTATAATCAAAACGTTGTAGAAACTAAAAGCGCAACCCCACGATTAGTTATCTCCTGCATGGTAAAAAATTAAAAGTTATGTTCCGGTTCGAAATTTAATATTAGGTTTGCGTTGCATCTCTATAGATCTGAATCTGAGTTGTGGATGTGGAAAATCAGGAGGGACATCCATTGAGGCGAAACAAATGGCAAATAAGGGATTTCACGACTCGTTGAGGAATTGCAGAGAAACCAGACCAAGCGCGACCAAGACTGACAGAATTTTCAAATCCAAAACACTGTTTCCATGTTCTGTATCCAAATTGTGTGAATCAATTTTAAAATGAGAAAATTGGACTCGAATCACAGGCCAGCCGGGGCAGGCCCATCGTCGCTCATCCCTCATCCGTTGACACTGGTATTGGCATTGGCATTGTCATCGCCCTCAGCCATATCATGCCATTCCAAGCCAGGCGATGGAAATGTCAATAGCAGAAGAAGACAGCTCACTCTTCAGTTTTCTGGTTAGTTCAGTTGGGAAAGTTGTTTAAATTGAATTGCATACAAATTGTATAAATGCACAAGAGAGGAGCTTCCAGTATGTATGCAAGTCTCTCCCTCCTGATAAATTTCGATATGAAAGGTACACTTTATTGTGTTAGATGGCTGATCCAGCCGTTTCAATCTATACTCGGCAAATATAAATCAACAGATTAGCAACACAATGATATAAAATATCGTCAATCGTGTTGTGCTTTTCCCCCATTGATAATCACTCAGTGTGTCTTGAGTCTCAATTTTCTATATACAGTCCAAAGAGGGGACGATTTGAAAAGTTTCCTTTTCAGTTCTATACGTATAGTGTCATTGAAAATATTGCTCAACTAACTAACTTACACTCCCTGATACTTGGAACGGAAGGATGAGATGTGTGTTTATCCATTCAAGCATGAGAACTTAAATATACATCGTACACATGCATAGTCATACACAGTTTAATTCCTCCTGCCTTCATTTCACGCAGTCTGACTTGTAATTTGATCAAAAATGTGCTAATAAGCTCTCCCATCCAGTTCAATGAACACAACAACAGACTGAGTAGTCTTCAAATTATAGTTTGTTTACACTTAAGAGCATAAAATTTAAATACTGAGCTTTCTTCCTAAAGTTGACATGGGTTTGAGTAGATACTGGGTATTTGACAGTATTTAGAGCATACTAGACACTATTTGTGCCGAAAATTGGGTAAATAATAGTGTGTAAAAGTTTATCAGACGGAAAATGTGAATTTGCTTATTCCATAAAATATTGCAAATAAAAACCAGCGTCGTGGAAAGAATTTGTTATTGCTTATTGATCCGGCTATCGCTAAATGTTGTACATATGTACTATGTACGTATGTGGATCGAAGGTCAAGAAGTTTTACATTTGAAATTTTTCTGGTTTCACCAGTCAATTCGTCATCATTATTGCCATTTATCAAGATTTGATGGACGTAACATGCTGCTTAAATTACAAATACCTAATTTATTGCATAATAAATTACCATTTGTATCGAAAATTTAAACACTAAAGAATGTACAATATGATGTAAGTTTTTGACCCTATTAGTATTTATATTAAAGAACTAACTAAACCTTTTCCTTTTTGTAAAAAACTCATACATACCGTAAATGTACCCGAGTTGGGATGGCTGCTCCCGAGTTGGGACGGTTTGCCGTATCGCTTGCCAAATTTTCATCTTACAATTCACATTTTTGTGAATGACGTTTTCAAAATCTACATAAAATTTACTTTAGAATTTGTTTTTACAGCATGCATTTTGGTCCATCGGTAGCAGCACAGCTTCATTTTCATGACGTGTGTTGCAATTTTCAAAATTTTGCTGTTTTTACAAATTAACGTAGAACTTCTTTAATTGTTGCTTTAACTGCGTAATATTTGACACAGGAGTACTTCATTACCTTGTGATTCTTGCCACATTAAGATTTTTTTAAAAATAATCATGAAAATTTTCTTTTTTGCTTTGAACTCGCGAGGTGTGCATAAAATTCACTTTTATGAAGACGTGATAAGTCTAATTTTCGGGTATAAACTTGTTTCAAAATATAACTTTTCAATTTTATTGCTTTAATTTACCTATAAGTTTGTTTTAAGACCTTTTAAAGTTGAAGTTAGTAGTTTTAATTGAAGTTATTGTTCAAAAAATGAAAAATACGTCAATTTTCTGTAATTATTTAGTATTCTACCTAAGTTGAGTGTTATACAATACTATAGATGGCGAATTAAATGCAATGATTGTTAAAAAGTATCTAAAAAGTAAAATCCAAAATAATTGGTGGTGTATTTTTACTTTAAACAAGATATTTTGTCGTATTTGTATGACCGTCCCAACTTGGGTACACGCCATCCCAACTCGGGTGCACCTCTTTGTTTCATAACTGTGAGAGTAAAAGATTTTTTCAAAAAGTCTTGTCACCCTTATTGTTTTGGTCACCCATTTCTTTGTACGCATACAAATTTTCGTTCAGAAATACGCAAAATTTTCAGAGATACAAGCCTATTTGTATCAAGGAATGGAGTCGGCCATCCCAACTCGGGTACATTTACGGTACCAGAGAAATCCAAAAAATTTGGAGGTTGATTCACAAAACTGATTTTTTTTCTCATTCCAAAAAAATGGAAGGTGACCAAAATGATGGATCACGGTCACAAATCGTTTTGTTTGCTGGATAACGTCTTTGGAGAACATTTTACATTCCTAATTTTCTGATTTCTTTAGACAGTGTTTGTAGAATAACCACAGTATCTTAACAAGCAGAGACACTGCGCGTTTATTATATGACCTTCGTCAAACGCGGAGAGGGATAGGAGGAAGTGAATAGTTTTCTGTAACCACTTTTATGAGCCATTAAATACATATCAGATATTGTAATTAATGAACAAATTTCAGGGAAATAAATGATGTCCATTTTCCCTATGCAAACATTATTATTCCGCTCTTATAAATTATATGGATACGTTATATAGATACGTTTGATGGAACGAGTGCTTTTTAAGGGCAGTAACGCCATCTCGATTTACATTTTGGCATTTATTTTCAACATTTAATTCTTCTGCTGATGCTCAACCGGAAATCAAATTTCCAAATTCCGGCATTTCCCAGAAATTTTGAATATGACTTTATTTTTGAATTCGCAATAATTTTCTTCCCACAAAAATACTTTGTGCGGAAATTTCCATTTATAGCGCAAAAAGTTAATTCTTTTCAGAATATGACGTTTTCTAGAAAACAATGAGACAATTGTGAGTCCGCTAGATAAAATAGCACGGTGAGGGAGTATTGGATTCTGAGATATTCCGCTCTAAAGTTTCCCGCCCTCCATTTATTACATTGTCCATTTAAACTTAAATACGCTTTTAATCATACTTTTAAGCAACCGAGAAGAATTTAGAACAAAATATGGGTCCATTTTTTAAGGACATACTATGTCCTTAAAAAATGGACCCATATTTTGTTCTAAATTCTTCTCGGTGTTCGTTTTCAGGTTTGGAAATCTGGTAACCTGCAAATCCTGGCACCACTTTTGGCTCAATGAGGTTTTAGGCTTGTTTTAAACGATGCAGTACAAACAAGTCCAGTAAAATATTGTAATTTTTGAACAAGTAATTTTTTCCATGCTAAGGCAACAACTGTTTACGTGACGTCCAATATTGTTCCACAATTACATCCCGATATCAGGCCATTTGATTTTGTGACGGGAGTTCAGGACATTATGTTTCTAGACATTGGTCAACCAGCGGCCGTTAGTGGACCGACGGCCACAAATGATGGCATTATCTATGTCAAAGGTTAAAATCAAGTTAAATTATTTTAAACGGTCCCAAATCCGGTTTAAAGAGATGATAATGCCTTGTTGGTAAATCGAAAGGTGGAGGAATTCTTCGCATGGTCGAAACATTTTTGGGGAAAAATCCGCTATCGCAAGCCATGGCTGAGTTCGTTAACAGATTGTGAGCTCCTCGAAGGATTTTAAAAAATTAACAAATATCGAGGTCACACATTATGATCTGTTAACTATGCACATTGTGCATCTTTCTGTTTGATCAAGTGCCTTCAAGTCTGTTGAGCAAGACGACTTTTTTGCGGTCCTTGACGAGTTTGCGCAAAAAGAGGACCGACTTTTCCCTGGCCATACGATGAAAGACGTCTTGGAGCCCTGGATGAACCAACCGGGTCATCCGCTAGTTCGAGTCGAAAGAGATTCGAGCAATACAGCAAAAATCAAGGTTACTCAGGTACTACCAGCATTTGTTTGTAGGCAACCTGCAACATCAACTTTTTTGTTCCACAATCCTTTATGCTACAGGTCTAATGTACAATTTTCATGAAAACGGTAGGAGAGGCTGAATAGACAGGGAGAGGAAAAAGACAACGACGTGTGGGTGATTCCAATCTACATTTCTTCCCACAAGAATCCTTTATTGGATGGCCGAAAACCGGACCTCTGGAGCTCTACTCCGATAACGGAAACAACGGGAGACTTTGGACCGGACTCTTGGTACATTTTCAACGCGGATGGTGTTGGCTTTTACCACGTCCTTTATTCAGATGAAATGTTCGATCTGATTTTGAATCAATTGTCTACGAATCACACGGCCATTAGCGCAGCTTCTAGAACAGCACTCCTCTTTGACTATATTCTCTTGTATCGGCTAGGTTGGTCCACCAAAACTTTTTTGATCACCAATTTTTGTAATGTCGGTAATCCGTCAAAAGAAGGACGAATATTTATTTGCATAATTAAATGTCTGTCTCTAGGTCACGTGAAACTGGAAACGGTCCTGAGTCTGACCAAATACTTGATTAACGAGTTGGACGAAGATGTTTGGCAAACTTTTTTCAAAGTTTACCCCATCACACCTGTTTTTGCAAAATGTCCGGAATTTCAGGTAGAGAATTTAAAATATTATGAAATTCTTTAAGTAACAAAAGTAAGAAATCAAAATTTGGAGCAATCCTACAAAAAAATCGTAATCTCCGTTAAGGTCAAAATTCATGTCGATTTTCGAGAATTGAAATCAAGTTGAAGTTCTTAGGCCTCTTTTCGGACACTTTTGTTCTTGTGCTTTGATCCCCCATGAAAATTCGGTAACTTGCTTTTTTCCCAGGATTACTGGTTTCCGAGGATTCAAAAACTTTTGGACTTTTACTCGGTAGATGACCTTGGTGAAACAGGCTCCAGACTTCAACTGAAAACCTTGATTTTTCAATGGAGCGATTTTCTCTATCATCCATCTACTCACAATCGGTTTCCGGATTTTCATGTCAAGGCCA
>JAQIVE010001657.1:0-23561 GCA_034698285.1 Sminthurinus bimaculatus | reverse complement strand
TGTTTATGTAAAAGTCCTTCACATTGACACACGAAACCGAAAATTGAGGCTGAGGTTATTATATGCAATCACCTATCGTAAGGGCAATACTATTATTGGTGATTGACGTTGTAGAACCAGTGTAGAACGATGAATGATAACTTTTTATTGCTGTATTATGTACGTATTTAAGTACCTATTTCATATTTTAGTTGAAAGTAATTTAAAAACTTAGAACTTAGAATGCACGATTTTTTAATCCACAATATATGCTGAAGTTGATAATGATTAGTCTCTGGTCTCTGTTCTCTGTACCTAAAATACACTAAATAATTCTCCCCGAATACTATACTACCTAAATACGAATAATAATAACGATGTCGTTGGCGTGATAATAATATTTACAATTATTATTCATGTTTCCTCCCAACTTCAAAACACTCAAAGTCAACCGATAGAATAAAAACAATTGCTTTTTTAAATAACAAATAAAAATTCCACCATTTAAGTATTAACTGGGAGTGTATATAATTAAAGTTGATAATGCTAAACACATTTGGCTAACGTTACATATGTATCTTATATTATATCTGCATAAATAAATTGTAATTTACTTATTGGGGAAAAATAAAATTATTACAAATAAGTAAGTAAATGTGAAATACCAATGTGAATGAAATGTAAAGAGAGAGCAGAAAACAGCTGATTTTAAACGCTTCAGCCGCTGAAGCATAGACTCACAAATCAGTCTATGACATTATCCAGAAGCTTGGGAAAAGTGTCCAGATTCTGGACATCATCATATACATAGATAGATAAGTCGAATGCATAGTACTGACTGTGCATCCACTATGAACTATTAATATGCTCGTTCAAATGTCTCATAGGCCAAAAGAATACAACATAGAAATATGCTAGAGCCCACAGTCCAGTCGACAGTCGACAGACAGTCGTTTTTTACTTCAAATTTATTTTTTTACATTACACAGATGTATATTATGAAAGCATCAAAGCTAACGGTAATTGGAGTTACACGTTATTATTTGATTATTTACGTGTTAGGTTAAAGGTTCATACACACGAGTAAATAGTATGTGAAACGAGTATGGTCATTTATAATTCGTAATTCATATTTTGTAACGGTGTTATGCATTGATTTATTGTATTGCCCAGAACTCATTGACCTTCTCAAAAAGTTTTTAGATTTTTGAATTTTTCGTCTATAGTTTTGTATGCTCTGGATAAAAAGAAGAGAAAAGGGTAATAATGATGAATTAATTACTTTTGTGAATTAGTGAAAGTAACAAAGAACCCACGAGCATAAAAAGGAGCTAATGACAGCTATAGGAGTAATATGTGTAGCTGTCATTAGCACGGCATCGGACAAAATTAAATATCATTGGTGTTTGTATAGCTATAAAAAGGAGGCCTTTCGCTTCTACTACTCCAGTTCCAAAACATAAGTTGTTGAATGCTTTTGCTTTCAAATGAAAAGGAAAGTGAGGCACTTTTGAGACAAATCAAGTTTTTTGTGTAATATAATATATCGCAAACATGGGCAAATGTCCAAGAAAAATAGCTTTATTTATCAGTTCTACACTACTTGTAATTATAATTGTGTGGAGTGGCTGGGAAATAAAGCGAGTTGAGAGTCAATATCGGAGAAATACGTGTATTTTCAACATAGGATGGATTTGGTCTATGCCCTACGATCTTTCAAATACTCTAAGGGCCCCTCTTGCTGGTCCACTCTCCCTTATTTTAACTGCTGGCCTTGGTGTTATCATGTTTTTTGGTCTAATTGTAAGCACCCTCATTAATTATTGTAGAGTTGTACGGAATTTCCAAAAAAAAGGTTTGAATATTAATACAAACTTGAATTTATTTTGCAGGTCAGTCCTGTATACTACTTGCTGGGAACTCCAACCAGAAAATACCATTTAAACGATGCCATTCAAACATTTCCGTATCCCGTGAGAAAACGCCGTTCAGCATTTGATGATGACGCCTTTGATCTTTCCAGTTTGAACAAGACGTACGCCATGATTTCAATGGACCATCCGCCCATGTTCAATATTAACAGCACCGAAGAAAAAATCAGTGAGCCAACCCCGTCTCGTCACCATCCAAATTTTGTAGACAGTATTTTCTTCTTTCTTCCAGAAGATGATGAGAACTGTAAGAAGCTACTCCTCTGCCATTCACACGGATATCTTGTCCACTTACCAACTTTTGTTCTTCCCGTCTATCGTTTTTTCAGGTTAGAATTTTTTGCAAGTACCAATGTTATGATGTACATATGCCTGCGCATGTTGATTATTAAAGCTAACCATTTTCTTCTTTTTTTTTCTTTCCTATTTTCTTAGCCGGAAATATATGATGATTCCAGAGGAGTATCAGAGGTCAGTACAAATAGGATTTCAAGATCAAGGTAATTGTGCGAATGTCTACCAAAATTGTTCCAAAGATCTTGCCACAATTGTCGGGGAGACCTTTTCACACTTGTTCTTCCTAGATGATGATGGTGGTGATGATGATAGTGGTCTGCCGTCAGCCTTCAGTTTTATGAATGAAATAGTATCACTATTTTGAACGGTGTTTTTTATTGTGCTGGAGTTTTCACATTGTGCCGGTTGTTATTTCGAACGACATGTTAGTCATTTTTTGTACATACTTTTTATATGTTGTACTTAATAAAGATTAAAGATCTTGAATATTTTCATCTATTGACAAATGCAAACAAACATTGTTCATGCATTTTTAGCTTTATACTATACACTATATACACTAGAGGCCTTTAGAAAAAACTACTGAACCGATATTTTGATGAGCTCATTGAGATTAAGAAAAATATACACGCATCTGCAGATTTTTTGTGCATGTCAATCATCAATAACAATAACTCTTTATAATCATTATTTATCGCATGGGGAACTTTAGAAACGTACTAGGCTACCATAGTCCCTTCTCTTTTGCTCGCGACCCTTTCTCTCCAGCTGTCCAGAAAGAAATTCTCATGCAAATGTGAGTTTTTGCTTATTTCGTCTGAGGTCACAGGGTGACCCAATGGGTGGATGTTAATAAAACTCTCGCGTTATCAAGTCCAAATGTTTGTATTTTGATTGACACTAATATTATCAAAATCGGTTCCGTAGTTTCTGAAATCTGAAGTAACATGCATACAAACCTAATGGGAATAATATATTGGATAATGCAATGTCTTTTTTTAAATAATATGACTAATAATAATTCCCTTTAATTCATACCATTTATGTGTATATAAACATTACAGTCATGCATAAGGACATTTAAAAAAAGAAAACAAACTTTACACACTATACACAGAGAGTTGTGACCGGGGTTTACTTGACATTGATTGTATGCAGGGCAATATATGAAGAAAAAATTGAAGACCAAAGTTGAGGTATCATTTAGGAAAACCACATGACAGAGTAAAGTGTGAGCAATAGTTAGTCAGTCACAAGCCATGTGCACTTATGTACACATTATTCTACCTACGTAGTTATAATGCTTTATGACTAATACTGAGAGATTGTAATTTAGGGCACTATCATGTCTCATTCTGTCATGCATTGAAATTAACAATAAAGGTTCATTATATATTTAGGTACTGTGATTATTTGTCCACATTGCGTTTTGTTCATAGTACAATTAACTATCATTACCATACTGTATTATTCTAGATAAAATTCCTCGAGAAAATTGTCAGAGGTCAAATCTACCACCGTAACAACGTAAAGGATAATCACCAGCTATATATACTAAATACTAGTTTACGAGTAAAAGTAAAGTGTGTAAGACAAGATTTAGAAAAGGAAAGTGCGTGTACACTTATGATATACAATACATCAATACTTAGAATCTTCTTTGGCAATGGAAAGTTCCAAAATGGAACAGGAAAAGAAAATCAATCCGAATTCAAGCATAATTTTGAAACTAAAAACCATGTTTAACACTTTATTACCAATTATTGCTGATCGAACTGGAACAAACATTTTACGTTAGTGTGAAAATATTTCAATGTGTGTATTGCAGGGCATTAAAAATAAAAAGTGTAGAAAACATGAAGTATTTGTTCCATGTATTAATTCAAATTGCATTTAGTCCACACTGGCTTCAAGTTAGCTACAGTGAGACCGATGGTGACTTGCCATACATTGAATGGTGTGAGGATGCGGGTGAACGACGGCGAATTACTGTGAACCAATGTCAGTCGTTTCCTTTTGTGTATCCATATCCCGTTTGCTACTGTCTGTCTGGAATGTAGGGAATTATTTTATTTATTTCAAGAATTAACAACAAAACTGAATGGTCATTTTGAAAAAATTGAAACTAAATAAATACTAATGACTGACTATACTACTGTTTCTCCTCGTGATTTTCTTTAGTGCAGTTGTGAAAATAGATCGGGATGGAGTGAGCAGCTACGAAGTTCAATTTTCCAAAGGGGGCTGCTTTAGCCAAAGGGTAGTTGGAACCTTTAATCGTGTCATTGAACTGACGCCGTTTGTTTACAATGTCGAGGAAACGATCGTGGGAATTTTGGGGAGGGAAGGAGATGAAGAACCAAATTGGAAATTTCACCGAGTTCCGCAGGAATCTGGCCCGTTGTCCGCTCCCTTTGGCTCTATCACCATTTACAACGGTCAGCTGATTGACATGAACGAGGACTACTTAAATGGAGCCCTCTACTGTATTCAAAGGAATACAGAGCCAGAGTCGGATCTACTAGTTCAGCGCTATGAACTTGGCAATAATGTCTATTTGAGTCTGCTCGATGTTTGTGACGGGGGAAATTACATGGAAGATATTGATTTAACATTGTCATCAAGTATCGCCACACCAGGTTAATTAACAACACTAAACAGAATGTATTTATCAATACTTATTAGTTCTCGAGAGTTCCCCATTTAAAATACCGAATTTCTTTAGACAGCCAAAGCTGTACACCAATTTGTCCAGAGTTCAATGAAACCGTCCATCTTCCTCGAGCAATATCTCCCTCTTCACAAGAAATATATGACTGGGTCAATCCGCAGGAGAAACACGACAGCAAGAAAATGGATGGAGACTTTAATACAAGGAAGGGCTGTAAGCCAATTCCTGCAGACTTGAGAGCTAGACACTTACATTTAAACAGGAAAATACTCCAATTTTCCATCGAAAGAGCCTTTTATGACCAGCCGTTTAACAAGCGGAAATTTAATCCAGTCCGTTCTTTCAAGATTTTGGACCTCCTGGCCAAGATTACGACCAAATATTGTCGAAACGCTAAAATTCCCCGAAACTTTTTGGAGAAAGCGGTCGCCTACTTCCAAATTGCCCACGAGGGTATAAACAGCTTTGAGTTTGCCGAGTATTATTCCAAGGAAAATCTTTTCACGATTCAAAGGATGCTTCGACGCTGTTTGTGGTCACTTGAGTCCCCCTTTTATACTGCCAAAGGATGTCAAAACCCTGAAGTAACATTAATCCTATGCAATAATAAGGTCCTAGATGCGATGTATAATAAAACTCTGCACTTTAGAAAATTTTGTTTCTTTCCGTGAACTAGATATTAAGAGTCTACAACAACAAATCGAAATCTAATCGACCAGATTCTTCAACCATCCGGCCAAACATTAACCATCAGTATTTTGATTACCATCTCGTTCTCGACATCCCCTGGAATATGTTGGATCTTGCAAACAGTGTGTGTATCAAAGCCTTTTCCGGCTCCTATCGAATGTATCACGAGTTGGAGAATGGGATTGAGCAACTTTTTACCCCTCAACTTCGTCAATTATGGTTTTTAAAACTAATTATAGCCTTCTCTAATTGTAAGAGTTTTACTATGTATTATTAGTTGCCCAACGTTTTTGTTGTGTAATTCTTCCCCCTATAATGAATTGAAGATTTTTTTTTGATAAAAAGGCTGTATCCCGATGTAAGAGAGGTGTCCGCTCATTTCTATGAAAATCTCTTTGGACCACATTGGATGACGTTGGCCAGGAATCTGGAAAAGTGTGTGGAGACTGCCTACATGAACGAACCCAAGTTAGCTCGACTTCAACGACCCGTCTGGATTTCTGGGACAACACAAGGTCACCGGCAGCGCGGGACGCTCGTCGATCCAATTTGTACTCGAAGACGGAGGGATGCCCCCCTTGTCTCAGAAAGCTATGAAATCTACTGCGAATCTGCAAAGTATGTCTCCAATATATTATGTATTATGTTGTATATAATAGTATTATGTACACTTTTAAATCTTTGCATAATATCAAAAGGCTAGATTTTTAGCAAATAGAATATTTACCATATTTCAACAGTTATTACTGACTGGGAACATTATAGTGAAATAGACACTGGAGGGTTTTTATCTTACCTTGCGCAAGAGAACCGGAGATTTTCAAATCCATACGGTGATTTTATCCATTCTGATGACTTTAATACCACTGGGTCACCCAATAAGCCGAGTATTTCTGGAAAACGGAAAACTGGAGTTATAATGGGGAAAGGAATTCACAAAATGGGAGAAGAGAAAAAAAAAGTCATACAAGCTGGCTTTCCTACGCGTAAAATTGACACAATCGTAGAGCCACAACCGGAACCAAAGCAACCCGACCCGAAGTCTCCACAATCGACCACCAATTCCCCGATTGTTTCTGAGCCTCTATTAAATGTCTTTGCTAATACGGACTCGCTAATCCTGCTGACCTGGCCACCTTCTCCTGAACACAACAGTGCTAAATCACAAGTTCAACATAAAAGTACCAAAGTTATGAGTCAGAAAAAGGAAAACATTGGTCATCAAGCCAATAAAAACTTCAAAAAACCAGGTACGATACATAATGAAAAAGAGCGGGTGGTCGAATATGTGGACCGGAATGGAACCAAAAAACAATATTTCCCTGAAACTAAAGTGTCACAATCGGAATCGCTCAAAGATTTGTCTTTGGACTTGCTAACGCAAGGTCTCTCCGGTGACAACGGGCGTAAGGTTTCACCTATACAGAATATAAGAGAAGGTAAAGGGCGATATGTTAACATAAAGGACCTCTTACTGGACTCTCCTTCAGACGTCCTCAAAACGGAGAGGGGGAAAGAAGAAAAGGCTTCTGATGCATTTCTTGCAAAAAACTTTCCCATTCGAGTAATAAATAAAGCACCAAAAAGTTCCTTCGACGCTCTGGGCAGCATTGATGTCGGGTTTTCAACTAAAAAGGATTCTCCTAACTCCGACAAACACGTTGAATTTGGTAAGCCGAAATTTGGCCCTAAAAACTCTATTAGAAATAAAAACCAAAACCACGATCGATATTTTGGGGAGGCTCGCTGGATGGGACATTTGGGGGATTATACACCGAATGGCGGCATTTTCACCGATAACGAAGGGATTAGCATCGAAAGCAACATTCAAAGCTCCGATTCCATGGAGCAGAATAATATTCGTTTTTATTCACCGATTGAAGTTTCCAGTAGTGAACCTCAAATGTATTTAGATCCAGAAAAGACTACTCTGCCGTTTTTTCGAAGGAAGAATCTTAATGGATATAACCTAAGAGATTGGCCTACATTTCCTATCAAAGAACCCTCGTTTCTGGAACTCCCTATAGACGCATCATCAGAATACATCGACACATCATCCAATACGCTTAAAAACAGTTTGAGGTCCGAAATGGATGTTGAGCTTGAAGAGGAAAATAAATACAGTTCTCTATTTTGATTAAAGGTAAAAAAAATTGTAAAGTTCAAAAGAAAAATTGAAACAAAGTCTTCAGTTGAGCCTGTCTGCCAAAGCCCAAACTGTACCATAGTCAAACTCAACAAAACCAACTACCCGCCGTATTTACTAATAAGCAAATCTGCATGGCATGGTATATCATGTATGCATCGCGTATACACAATAAGGACTGTGCCTTTTAAATGTTATTGTGCCTGTGCAAAAGTTTAATCAGTGTACATATAATTTACATAAAAGTGCACACGCACTAATGTCGACTATCCCTAAACGATAAACGATTGATCAGTGTTGATGAGACTATAAAATGAAAAGTTACAAACTTATGATCTGGATTAGTGGGACAAAAGTTCTTCAAGGAAAGAAGCCGAAGCCGAAGTAGAAGAAGAAACGAGAAGAGCACGCCGATAATATTAGTATCAGTAGTATTATATATTATAGTACAATAGTAGTAGTATAGTATAATATTATATTATGCCTGCAAATAGAAACTGACGAAAATCTGTGAATCATCATTCACTAATTTTCAGTTCAGTCCTCACCCTTCTATAGACGCATGCGGTGAATACATAAAATAACATCTAGATAAGTAGTAACTATTGATGCTTGTGTAATAAAACATTTATTATTAAATATGAATATGAGAGAAGTTCATCTTCTCCTTTGCACAGTATATTTTCTGTTCGATTTGGAAATTTACCAGCTGTGAGTCGTCGTTGGCTATTAAACAAACTTGAAGGAATGGATGGCATATCTATTGTCGCATATGTATTTTGGTATGTCTACAGTCTACAATTTATGTACTTACACATAATTAATGTATTTACACAAAGAAGATATACTGAATTGTAAAGCGTATCTAATGTGTAAAATAATGTCCGGGTCAAAATAGGTTCAGGTTTAAAATCGAAGCTGCTTTAGTTTTTATTAATTTTTATGTTCTCTGTCGCTACCGTCAAGTTCAAGCATAATTATTGAAAGTAGTAAAATGCAAGGAATGTCCAACGTCTCAAATGCAACTGTTTAAGGTATGTTAATGTGTGTTTGTTTGTTTGTTTGTTTTATATCAATGACAACCCTCAAAAAATATTATCCTCAGATTTGATAAGATTTGGCACGAACTTTGTCAAAATTTGATGAAATGCACAGAGTGATTTTTGAATAGGTAGAATGATATGACAACTTTCAGTAAATTTCACAAAACAAGATTTGTCATTTGTCAAATAGTTTCATGAAATTCTGATACGATTTTGGTGAAAAATCTTGAAAATTGTGATCAACTTTTGATGAATTGTCATGGAAATCTAATCTCGTCGAAAATTGCCAATCTTGTCAAATCCCATCAAAGTTTCATGAGATAAGCTAAATTGTTTTCCTGAGGAAAGGTTAAATTATACTTTTACAATTAGACCAATAAGCGGATCAACAAGCTAAAGCATGATGTGCGGAACTCTCCTTATTCATCTAAAATCGAAATTAATTCTAACAATAGCTAAATACTGTTGTTTAATGCTCACAATCATGTTACCCTCCTTCATACTCCATTATTCATACATATATACTAATTTGACACTAGGAAAGAATGAGGAAATTTCCACACCTGTACACAATTCAATCTTCAATATAATATGTATGTAGGCAAGATAAAATATAATACAAAAAAACAATGACACGACCATTATTACCCTTATTATTGCAACAGTATGTATTATAACATTACAAGGCAGAGTTCAACAAGTTGACTGATTCTTGCGAAGCATCAAGAATGTATGGATACATATGTATAATCAAAGGCAACGGTGAGGAAGAAGGATGATTGACGACGATTGACGAATGCTCAATCTGCAATATTCATCCCATCATAACATCACAACACACATGAGCAAACGAGGCATAACATGACATGACATGGCATACGCACTAACTATAATATAAAATCTATCTATATATACAAAACTGCTAATCTATACTCCGACTCTACGCAACAAACTATCAGTATACATGCACTGTGTCTAATTTTATTCGTATATTAGCTACACATTTCTTACTCAATCTCGCCAATCAATTGTGTTATGGGCGAGGTCGGGTCACGTACTTTTTTAACCTTATCGATGACTCTGTCTATAAATATTTAGGTATTCTTTCGTCCCCTCTCCCGCATCTTCTTCTTCTTCATCTTATTCACATATGTACCTTGTTCTGAACTTGTGACTTTCAAGTCAAGTCGAGACAGACATACATACATATTTATTATGGATACACTTATGCAGATACACATATGGCTGATGATATTGACTACTATACCCAAAATATAAACAGGATACCATTAAACAATCACAATGTTGCTAGTTTGTGATTTCTTCCTTATAGTATTATGCGTTTCTAATCACCGTAAGTTTTACGCGTTGACGATAAATATAAAAACGGTTTACTCCTGTGTGTATGATGTGTAAGTATGTACAGGCAGGTATTTATAAATTTTTTCATATCCTCTATCCTCATGCTTATGGTAAAAAACAAAGTAATATAATATTATTTGGTCACATAATGTTATAGCCCTTTTTATTACTGCTTTTTTGCCATTGTCAAAAGAAGCAGGACAGGTGGTAGAAGGTGGAATCATGATTAAGGCGGATGTTCTTGTTACTTTCCATACCGAACCGAAGATATCTACATAGGTAGGTATGTTAATCGTTGAAGGTAAAGGTAAAGCGGACATCTTGTCTGTCTGTCTCTCTGTTTGTCTGACTGACTAACTGAGTGACTTACTAACGAAGACCCCTGATAAACTAAACAATGACATGGGAAAAAAACGACACATATGTAATGTGTATTTTTTTAATACCCATTCATTGATTCAGCCATTCAATTGTTTACTCTGTGCCTTTTTACCCACTTTATTTTGGCAGTCTGCGAATATAACCACATATATAGGACTGTAAAGTTGATCTCTTATAAATACATCTTTGACACCAACTCCAAGAGACAGTTTCAATTTCTACGCGGACTTGGAGACGACCAAGAGGTTAAAGTTTCAACAATACATACATATAACTGCTGAGATTTCCTGTTGTGTACAAAGTGAAAAGTGGAAAAAACCCGACAAAATGATCCACAGAAAAAAGTTTAGTGCTCTTAGTTTTATTCCTCACGTTTGTGTTTGTGTTGCCTTACTGGGATTTGTGGTGACAGTTAAAGCCGATGGAGAAGTAGTACATGACAAGAGTGGCCATTTAGAACTAGCCAGTGAGACAAATTTCGGTTTGTCGGAATTAGGTGAAAAATCTTTGGAGGAGTCGGCTAGGAAGAGAAATCCAAAATATGCCTTCAATTTTCCATCCATTCCCAACATTCCAGTGGACACCCCCTTTGCCTTTGATATCAACAATATTACTGGGATAACCGGGGTCAATGGCTCTGGGAATCCATTTGACCCAATTTTAACTTCCGTTTTATTGGTGAGTTTTCAATGACTTGATATAAGGTCAAAACTAAGAAACTAAATCCTGTGTATTATCTATTACAAACGTGTGGATAAAGTTACTGAATAACGGAAGGTCAAAGTATGACCATTTTTCATGTTTGTGTGCAAATATTTATGCAAAATTTTAATCTCCTTTTCTGTGTTTCGTAATTTTGCAGGCGAAAGCTGGTATTTTTTCGCTGATTACTGCTGCTAAAACCATCTTGCCTCCGATTATTGTGGTCGGAGTAGTTATTCTCGCTGCTATTGCTGCCGGTGCTCTACTAATTTGCACTTTTACAGAGTGTCCCAATCTCTTCCCCTCAAATAGACCGAGCTTCTTTGAAGACTCCGTTTTTAAGAGGTTAAGAACTAAATAAGATTCATTTTCTGTGAAATTGGCTATTGCACTTGTATTTTATGCATTGTATTGTGTTGTAATTTTCGTGTAATATAACATAACATGGATTTTTCCTGTTTTTTTTATAGAAACTCGTATGAGCAAGAGCCGAGTAAATTTCATCCCATTTATCAAGCCCTTGACGAGGATTACATGAAATACAAATATACTAATAACAATCAAATTACTCCTGGAAAAACTTATTAGTTCGCCTGATCTTCGACTCTCTTTATATAAAGTTTCCCCCTGTATTATTTATGAACTCACCGAAATATGTGTGTAAATACTGTGTATATTATGCTAAATAATGCACTTTAATTTATTGTTTGATTTATTTGTTTTATTGTTGAAAATAAATACCTCTCGTCAGTCGGCAGCATTTAATTGTCAATAATTGTTACTGTATTATTCCGTTACAGAGTATCAATTGTTAACATACGATATAATTAACATGTTATTGAAAAAAAGAAAAAAAAGAAAAAAGTTTCGATAAAATGAAAAATCTAAATATTTTACATTATAAAAACGTTTATTGTACTTTGCTCTTTGCTTCCATATTACTCCTTTTTGCTGGGTCACAACCTAGTGGAATGAAAACAAGTCATACTTCATACTTAATCAAGTGAGCACTTTTACAATGCACATGAGTCAAAGATTTTTGAACTGATTGCAGGCCTACTCACATTAATTTTATATTTATGAGCCTAAGGCGTCGATAATTTTTTTGGCGTACAAGTGTCAGATCTGACATCTTTATACTTTATACAAAGAAGAGACTTGAGAATCTTCTATAATTCTTCATAATTTTAAAGACTGTCATATAGATCGATTTTAGTTCATATTGAACGACGAACGAGGACATTTTACGATATAATCACTGGGCGGGCGGCTGTTCCTCTTGAATGATGATGATGAAATATTATGGTCCATTTGGAACTCTGCATAGGTTTTTATATGCCATGCATCGACTTTGCATAAACTACATATAAACTATTCATTAAGTAATTGCTAGACTGCTGCCAAATAGCCTCACATCAATATTAATATAATCACTATAAAGACAATAAAGCTTCCTTTTTATTGTCTAAATTTAAAGTATATCAACTAAAACCGATGATTAAACGGCGGAAAAATTAATACACATAGAGAACAACGAAGGCATTTCATTGCACTCCACGCATAATGCATGTACATGGAATAACAAGTTGTATTAATGTAATATCTCTCTCTATTTGATACAAAATGATTTACACTTGGAGGAAAACATGAGACGTGACAATGATAATTATTTCAAAAAATGAAATCGAAAAGATTGAGACAAAATTGAGGACGATGAGCTCATCTCATGTGTGAAAGTAATGTATGTAGGTACATGGTACATGCTGAATACAGGGAAGTACTTAAATATAGTATGCGATATGTCACAAAAAACAGAATGCTTTCTTTAAACGGAAGCATCCTCATATTTTAATGGCCCACTTAATAACTATTTTTTTCAATTCATATTATCATTTTACGACAATGCAAAGCGAAAAGAAACTATTTGAATCAAGTATTTATAGAGAGAAGGATGAGTAAAACTTACTGAGGTGGGAAGTATTTTTATGTATGTATTATATATGGGATCGGAGGAAAAACTGCAGTTAAATTTCAAGAGTCAATGACTATGATATCTGTATTCCTTCTGTGATTGTGCATACATATATGTAATTGAAAATAGTAAAGATCCGTGATGATGGCTCCCTGATTTTATTTCTCTTTACTCATTTTAATCGGTATATATGTGCAATGTGCAGATATTTAATGTCTTCTTATAAATATAGCTATATCTGGATGATTATTATGATTACCATGTACGCAAATGTATGTATATACTCCTGTAACTGTACTGGCCTGTAAATCAGAAACTGTATAAATAATCTGTGAAATTAATTTCTTTGAATTAGTTTATTTTTTGTGAGGCAGCTCCTTCAGTGCAAGTTTTGATTCTTGATCAGTCCTCTAGATAATACAGTTGGATTTCTACTTTTGTTCTGTCCTCAAGAGACTCCGTGTTTTTGGTGTTAAAATTTTGGATCAATTCAAATTTCAGTTGTTGAAACTACGATGGCTTCGAAATTCGTGTTGAACTTCTCCTCTACGACAGGGGTAGTGTTTGTTGTCAGTGTCATAACATTGATTCTCTCGTGCCAGGTAAAAACCAGCTTGGCCGAGGCGGAGGAACCTTCCAGTCAAAATCGGAATATGATGCCCAATATTTTCATGGGCTCTCATCCCACGGGGGCGGAGGGGACGCAAAACTTGGAAAACCAGGTAACCTCAATTTTGAAACTGAAAGATGGGAGAACATGTTGTAACTACTTGGGCGCATTTTAATGCTATCTTGGTGTCCTTTAGATAGTTGGATCAATTCCTTTAATTCCGACTCTGAAACTTGGTGCTCTGTCAACTTTAATCCTACCGGGACTCCATTTCACTTTAACTCTTTTGACAATTTTTTTCGCCTTGGTTGGAATCGCCAGTTTCATTTGTACTGGCTACGATTGCCGAAGCATTCTTCGTAGTGACGACATTTCTGGGTTTTCTCAAAGTTTTCTTCCCAAAAATAGACATCCCATGGGTCACCACAAGTGAGTTTAGAGTTTTTATTCCACCTTTTTGTGCATATTTCTAATTCGAAAACTAAAATAATACAAAATTCGGCTATGCTTACTATGCATGTATTACATTGTAGCCGGCCGTGGGAGGCAGCACCGTCAATTTTCCAGTCTCTCGACAACACTTATTCAAGATACAAAGAGCATCAAAGGACTGAAAAATAAAATTTCAATTGACAACGTATGTTTTCACTTTTTATGCCATGTATTTAATTTCAAGGTTTCTCGTTTCTGTATTCTAATTTCTAATCCAATATTAATTATTATCGATGATCGCTGTTGAATAATATATTCTGTTATTTTACTTTGTTATGTTTTTGTTAAACCTTCTGTTGTTAATGTTGTTATCGTTTGTTGACATTTGTTATTAATGTGTTGAAAATTGAACTATGTAATTCAGTACAGTAAAAAGTTCTGTGACAAACGTCATATGCAAGCATACCATCATTTTTTCAGTGACCCCATAAAATAGTTATACGTTACACTTCTGATTTCCTGCCCGAACCCATGATATACCATAGAATATAGAGAGTATCTACATAATAAAACTGGAATAATAAATCATATTCCATTAATGGATGAGATTTCAAGAATTTGATTTGACCCCAAAGAAACACAGTTGGAGGTGAGGATAAGCAGTGTACACAGTGGGTGTGAAAAAGGCCAATTTCATCCTGCTGTGAGGGAGGGAGAGAGAGACCATGTGCGAATATTTTTATGCACACATATGCGTACATAAATAAATATATAGAGATCAATTTAATCGACAGAAAATTTCATCGCACACTGTACTATTATAGGACTTATAGCAGTAGTATAGTAAATAGTAAATGTTATAATATATTATACATTCTCAAAAATTAATCATGGATCATAAAAATTGTACAAAATTCTATCTTCGATCTATAACTACACACGATTTACATTACATTACTTACAAATTACAGGAGAAAGTATGCATCTAGATACATAATGCCGTGCATGATAGTCCACTTTTATATACATACACGCACAAAACAAAACAAATTGTATGGACAGTAGTTCAAACTGAAACATCAAATTAGCAATGATCGAACATGAATGATATGCAAATAATACCAATAGTCTTCCTACAACATGCATATATTTATATTTAATTGACATGGATAAGGTATTAAATGTGCATATACATAGCGTAGCATGCATCATAGTCAATAATGGCACAGAAATTACAAGTTCACACCACGTACATACAAAACACAGTCCCTATTCTTTCATTCATTCACTCATTCATAGGTTGAAACTTAAAGCACTGCCATTTACATTTTACAGTGAGCAGTTGTGCACGTAGATTTTTCAAACGGTGAAATTTTCATACATAGATACATATACTAACAAGTGTCGATGTAAATCTTCAGTGACTGTGATTTGTAATAACCATAGCTTGCATGTTTGTAAAAGTGTGTATTACAATATTCATTCTAGAGTAAAATTTGGTTTGCCGTTGTCTAAACCATTAAATGGAGTCAATGTATATGTGTAAGAATATGGCAAAGTGAACATTTAACTAATGATTAGCCGTTAGCACAGCCCATAACATTCACGAAAAAACTAGATTGATAAATGATGTGAGAATAATATTGAATATATAGGAAATATAAAGCGTCGAATTTAAATGTGTGATTCGAGAAATTTAAAAGAATTAAATATGTAATGATACTTGATCTTAAACTAGTTTTGAAAGAAACACTATAATATTATACATTATGTATTAAACTTACTATATCTTTTTGTTATCTCGTTTCTTTATTTGCACATGATCGATTCAATTCAAAGGCTTTTTTAAATGACATGTGATATGAATACATAAATGTGTGGGTATAATAATGTATAAAATAAATAGTAGCGATTTACAAGTTTTCTTGAACGAATAAAATAAATAAATATATGTAACAGTAGAGGCGTACCTTATACACAAAAAACTAGGTATAAAATTCAATAAATTAAATTCGTCACAAATTTTTCCTACTAATTACAAGGTTTTCGGCACGTTCTACATTTAATAAACTCTTCTCTATAGTTTAGGGCACTTGAAAAAAAGCATTCAATAACATTTATTCCTTTAGTTTTAGAATTTTGTCAGTCTCGTGTCTGAAAAGTCAAAACAATAAAAATCGAATTAAAATTCTAAAATGATTATGGGCAAACACAAGCTACAGATAAATTATTTGTTCGAACTGTATTGAGAATTAAAAATGATTATCAAACTTTTAAATAACGAAAAGAACAGGGGTAGACTTACCAGTGTCTTTACAACTCTTTGGCGTTTGTAGAATTTTTCTTCCTTCTTCTTCGGGTTCCTCCTCCGTGGGCATCGTCACCATCTACTAAATTCTGGAGAAATTTTAATAGACTTGGATCACGAAGGTATTCTGTAATTTTGGATCGGGCTGTGACCACTTCCGTCGGCGGATTGTTTATGTACAAATAGGCCAGTACACATAATAAAGCTAAACCGGTCACAGTAAGTGTTGCCACCCAAGTCAAAAGTTTATACTCCTATATACATTCACCGGAAAAAAAACACAAAACAGGAATTAGTTTGATCCTTTCTGTTCACTTATCACTTACTTTTTTTACGCAATTAAAGGCTTTAAAACACAATTTCTCTCACCTTGTAAAAAACTTCAAATCTGTCCATAATGGTATCTGCTCCTGGTGCGTCGTGTTCGCCCTTATACGGTTGAGGTTGTTTTGGATGCCTCTCCTGACCCAGTGGATGATGATGATGGTTCACGTATCCATGAGGAGGTTCGTTTTCATAATCATCATGGTGGCTATTTGCATGGTAATAATGAGAGTTTGAAGCTGCTGAATAATAATTTGCATCGTAATAACTGTTTAACTTGGGTCGAGTAAGAGTGTCACTCTGCCGGTAGTTATTAATATTATTATTATTAGGATGGTAATGATGTTGATTATGCATCAGTTGAGACTCGGATCCTTGCTGATGTTCTGTTGGGCGCCTTCCATAAGGTCCAGGAAATCTTTCCGTTACTTCATATTGATTACCTTCCTCCGCGATTTGGTCATTGATATGATTAAAATAACTTGGATTATGGAGTTGCTTTGATTCTTCAGGGTTAAATCTAGACGTAGAGTCATGGCTAGTCATGGACATTTTTAGAGCCTCCATTGCGGAACGACCTTCCGATCGAGAGCCTCTAGGCTCCTGAACTTTGACATCCCCAATTTTTAAGAGTGCACTCCGGTTTGTGGACACAATTGTATCATTTTCGAAAATATGTAAATCCGGGGACAAAGTCATGGTCGTTGTCTCGTTTCCTAATAATTTTGCCACGTCTGCTCCAGCTCCGATCGTTTCATTTGGCTTGGACTTCTTTTCGGGAATGTAAACTGGGGATTTAGCAGGGGGTACAGCTACAGAGTTGATTTTCACAATATTTTTAAAATTGTCTACTACCCCACTGCTCACATTTGATTTATACTGAGAGTTGATTCCAAACGTGTTTGTAGTTATGCTTATGCTATCAACCAGCCGATGGTTTGATAAATATTTATCGTTCGTGTATGTGTGTTGTAAGTTATGGTTATTCATGTTATAGGGGAAGGAGGCAGTCGTTGTACCATTATTTATTTGTAGATTTTTTAAAGTTTGGTGATGAGCATTCGTTTTATTTAAAGTTGAGATTTCTGTCTGTAGTACTCGAAGAGGGTGCATTGTGGGCTTTGTAATACTGGAATTCAAACCAGCATTCAATGTTAAAACGGCTGTAGGGGAAACATTCGCGGAAACTTTGGATGGCCTTCGCCTTTGCTTCTTCCTTTTCTTCCTAGGATTCTTCTGTTTATTGTTAACACCACTACCCCGGTTATTCTTATTGTTGTTAGCATTATTATGCGTTGGCTTAATTCGTCTTCGTCTTTTACCCATAGTTGTTTGCTGTTGTTGTTGTTGTTGCTGAGTTTTCACTGGAGTTGAGAAAGCAGCGGAAGAAGAGGGGAAAATAAAATTTCCAAAGTTTGGTAGGAAAGAAATTCTTTTCATCATTTTATGATTGTCATTATTATTATTATTATTGTATGTAGAAGGAAAAGTGCTCGTATCGACACTCAGATTACTATAATTATTGCTATTAATATGAATATTATGGCTACTAGGCGGACCAGCCTTGACATTGGTTGAAGTGTAGGAATTTGAAATTTGGACCATTTGTGAGGATTGTGCCGGCTGTAAATGTTGTTGCGTATTATCATTTGCCATGGACTTGACTGGGTTACTATTGCTATTGTGTAATGCTTCACTTAACGGAATAATTAGGCAGCTACACACCGTTGCGGCGAGGAGAATGAACCGTTGTCTATCATAACTATTATAACTATTTTTAATTTTCCTATTATTATTATTAGTATTATTGGCCTTAACGTTATTTATTCTGCTCCTTATATTTTTTACAACACTAGTACTTCGTCTGCTACTACTACTACTACTATCTTTTCCACACCCACCGCCGCCATCACACTGCCACTGAACAACCGACGGAGGTCCGTCTTCATCTTCTTCCCATTTCCAATCATCGTTATTTAACAGTCTTTTTACTGTTGATCTCATTACCATCATGGTTTATCCACTGTATAATGTACACTATTATTATTATTCTATTTTGACTGCCGTCGCTTCTCCTTCTTCCTTGTTTGCTACTTTTTGGCGATACTGCTACTCCTTCTTCGTCTTCTCATGAGGTCACGTCACCTGTTAAATCAATTAAAGAAAATATGCCGATTACTCATCTATTTTTATAAAACCATCAAACATCAGCTATGCCATTGTTTTTATCCATCATTACATACATACACGTATATCAGTATCAACATGCAACTAACAAGTTGTAATATTCAACCAAAAATTATTATTCAGGAGGCTTGTTAGTCACATATTTTCCATAGTTCATTATCGACAGCTTTAGTACTGGATATACATTATACATACAATCGAAGACATTTGTAACAAAAATATGTTCCTCATCAGATATTATTCATTCTGAGAGAGACTGAAAAAAATAACTTTTATGTATGTATAAGCATGTGCTTGGTACACGAACTCTGAGCAGAAGACATTCCTGCTATGTAGGTATAGGTATGTATTGAGCTCATTCCTATGCATAGATATATTGGAGATACCTCTATTTTGAATTTACGAGTTACGAGTACATTCGCATTTACATTAGTAGTTTATACTGTGTTCCGATGCTTAATTTTGATAGTAAAAAAACCTATAGCATCATCTATATAAAAGTTATAAGTGAATAACAATAAAGCATGTGTCATATAAAATCAAAGACGTCTCAAAGCCCCTGTGTAATTTTCTCTGGCTCGTTTCTTCCCATTATTATATTATTATACCTACGTCACACGTGCTGACTGCTGACTATAATATTGACCATATTACATTTACATTCGGTTGTAACTCAAATACATGAACGATTGCCATTATGTATTCATTGTTTTGTATTTTACTATTGTCATTTACCAACCGTTCTTGAATTTTTTAATGTACTGTGTCGTCTCGTCTTCTTTCTTTGAAAGATGTGTAAAACACACGGTGTAAAATATACAACGTATTTATGCAAGGTCCATCATGTCAAGAAATCTATGTATTTTGTCCTTTCCTAAAATACATGTTGGCTTTTTTCATTTTACGCCTCTCTCTTCTAGTTTCTCGGTCATTCATGCTTCGCTGGTCAGTACTTTTTTCGTCAAGTTTGTAAAATATCAAACTTTTGTACTCTTTTGTAAATTTTGAACATTGTGCATGCTTATACGTAGTACTCTACCCCTGTGTATTGTGTACTACCTTATTATAAAGACAGATTGGCAGGAATTTTACACGGTTCGATTAAAAGTATCAAGTATAATAATGCATAAGCAATAAGTGCAGATAGCTTCAATTTTTGTTTGTGCGTGTATTCAACATGTTCTGTACCCGTATTACGTGTGTATTCTTTTTAAAATACTTTTCTTTAATGACAGTACATTAATATGCATTTTCCTACATTGTTATTCCTTAATCATGGATATAAAACAGGTGCGTAGGGGAAATTTTGGAAGTTGATGCCACTAACTTTTTTGGACCAAAAACAGAGTCCTAATGCGAGCATTTCATTTTATTTCCGTAACCACGGACAGTTTTTGCTAGTTTTTTAACAACCTGTATTTAACCTGTACTATACATTTCCCTTAGAGCGAAGCATAGCGCCCCTAGGCATTGGAAAAAAAATCCAGTGACCACAAGAATAAAATGCCCCGCTGTTTGAATTAAAATTAAAAAAATGCAATTAAAACTGAGCAAAGTACAATTTTAAAGACTTTTTGATTCAAGGGTGACGTTAAATGTTGAAATTAGACGTAGAAAAAAAAATCCGGCTAAAAATGAAAAACCAGTCAGAAAGTTTTTTGCCTATTTTAATTACGTCAGGTGAAAATTCAAATTTTGAAGATCAAATAATTCGAAGAAGCAATTTAATCGATACTTCTATAATATCATTTTACTCAACTACAAAACTTTAAAAGCTACTGTTCAAACAGGAAAAAAGATTTCAATATACCAACATCAACATATAAAATAGGAAATGCGAGTTCAGGTTATGCAGTTTTTTTGCAAGTAACGAGAAGACTATAGTTTTTCTTGCCAAGTTATTTATATTGTACAACCAACAAAGAGAAACTGTAATATAGTGCATAAGTCTCTCGTTTGAGGATCTTGTGGGAAGAGAGTATACATACGAAATACTTGGCACGTGTTTAGCTAAAAAGCACTGAATCAGACCTAAATTTTCTGAATGCAATAATTTCCGGTTAATATTTGGCTACATTTTTGTCTTCAGTAAATAAGTAAGTAGTTTACAGTTCAAGTTTGAGATGATTAAATTAACATCATGAAGGTACAACAATAGAAATCAGAAATCAATGATTGGCCATTTTTTGTCATGATAAAATTTTACCACTGCTACAGTAGTTACAGTAAATAGTGTTTAAACTATGTATTATAATGTAGCCTAAATGAATAAGTTTCACGCATGTGTGTAATTAACACACATTCACATTTCACACACAATCGACGTCGACAGCCAATACACAATAGTAGACATCCGATTTTAGGCTGGTTGCTGGTTGTGTGAATTATAGAGCAAATATCACTATTATTATCAGCAAACTGACATACTAACTACCACAACGACTGCTACATATCCGTAATCTGTATAATATACATGTATAATTCATAGCAGTGTTGAGTGTATGATATGGTATGTAAACATAGTACAATATCAGTGGTAAAGTGAAAAAATAACAATGTCAATGGCAACAATGTGCAGTACACTTATCGTAGTGGGGAAAAGAAAAAATTCTGACGTCACAGAAAAAATCGACATATGTATATTTAAAAACAGAGAAATATTATACCATGTTCGAATTCGAGTAGGAAAGTAGTGACGTTTGCTTGTAATGATATTAGCTATAGCTATACAACACTATTTTACTAATACACAGTTTACAATTACAAAGTAGACGAACAATCCTAATAATAACAAACGAATTGAAAACATGAAATGTACATAGAAAATATATAAAATACGACTCTTCTCAGTCAATCTTTTATCAAGCCTTATTATCTCACGCATGTACAATGTACATACGTCTTCGTACTATAACAATGATACATGTAGGTGGATGGAGAAAACATTGAGTAAATACTCCCAATTAAATGAGAAGTGAGTTTATAATATAAACTATCACTCTATAATAAACAGTACAGTGTATTAAATTAAAACACTGTCCATAGACATCAAATTAACTATAGATATGGGTATTATTATTTTTATTATATATTATATTAAAAGTCGAGCAAAATAATCAGAGAGTAAAAGCTACGCTATACTGTGTTATATACACACCTTATATTGCCATTATTATTATATTACTATATATTCGTGGTTAGCGTAATGAGACAGTTTTGCGGGAACATAGAGAGAGAGATAAAGAAAATAAAAAACAGTATATGTAATGTATTTACTTGATGTGCTACACCTACACGTCATGTTTTCTCCTGAGATAATAATATCATTTTATAATCTAGACTATATTGTCTGCATAAGTACATAAATTGTGGAAAAAAGGAAGCAAATGTGCGTCCACAAACACATCCAGCAGCATAAATATAATATGTATCAGCATATCTATAAGTTAAAAGTTATGGTTTTTGCATGAGAGAAGCTGTTGCCGTGTACAGCAGAAAAAAAACGAAGAAGTCAGTGAGTGAATTTGGTTAGTAGGTTATGAATGGATGCAAGGTTTAGGGTTATCCTTTAAAACTTATTAAGACTCGTAGTATACATAAGTAGACACAGACTACAGCCATACATTCGTACCTATACTTGAAAAGATGAGGAAACAGAAGATAGAATAGTAACCACCAGCATCATCACAGAGCTATCTATGTATATGTATGTATGTGTATAAGTACTCGGCAGGGGGAAAAGTGTTACAAAGTATGATACAGAAAGATGGGTTTTCTTCACTATACCACATGTGCACACTGCACACACATTTTTATATTGTTCTCCTTTTTCGAGCAAACTCCTATCATATACACATACATACATATGCCATACTTCCGTTTCCTCAGAGGCTTTTCTCAGCAGACTCTTCAGCGTCCATTCTTTTTTTTCTACATGATATTGAACCTCAACTATATATCTTGGTTATAGTTGAGGTATTTCCCATAGCAAGCTTCATTAGAGATGCCACTTTGCGTTTATTTGCTCATCATATTATACCACAAAATACAAGTTTGCATGTGCACAACCCAAGTCGAGAAGGAAATTCATAGATTCAAAAAGACACGTTTACTCTCTCTCTCTCTGTGTCCCTGCCTCATTCTCTCTGTCATTTAGACAATTACATGTGCATAGTTTTTGAATGTCAAATGTCAACAGACGGTTGCCTCTCAGCAGGGTCTATACCTTTGCTCTTTTCACGAGTAATCAAAGTGATTTATCGTGTAGGAATTTGGGTAGACAAGACATTATCCCACCTTTCTGCCTAATACGACTTTAAGACATCTTAGTAAAGTTGCTTGTCGTAGTAATTGAATTATAACTATTCTTTCAATTAAGAAATCTGACACCAAACAGTAAGGGGAAATAAACATTTGAATAAATAAAACTTAAAATGTATCTATATACGCCATACATGCCGCTCCATTTTCGCCCAGCCTCCGCCGGCTTCGCCGGCGGCAGGCTCCGTCAACCTCCGTCTGTCTTT
>JAQIVE010001656.1:0-23562 GCA_034698285.1 Sminthurinus bimaculatus | reverse complement strand
ACTAATTCGATTGGATACAGCATCTTTTTTCATCTCTGCTTCAGTTCCGTTCAACCATTGCGATGCATTGGGAAAAACCTATGCGTCTAAAAAGTCTCTCTCTCTTCCTCTCTCTTTTTCTCTCCGCTTCATGAGCACCACACACACACACACACATTGCAGCATGCCAGGCCATACAAGAAGGAAGAAGGAGAACAACTAGCAACAGCAGCAAACTCTCAACTCCATTCAATTCTATGAAATTGGATTGAATTCCATTATATGATTTCTTTTCAATTGATTCCCCATACAGTTGCACACGTACATACATACACACAATACTCACACACATGACCACGACAACCTCCTAAATACAAAGTACGGTACAAGAAAATTTTATATAACATAATATTATATAAAATGAGAGAAGATCCTTATTTTATTGTTGGTTTGGTTTTGTTGTCTATGTGTTTTAAGAATGCCCAACACACTCCTTCTTTGGGATTTTTTGAAGTCTTTTGCAGGAAAGCTCAGTCTCACAGGAAAAGACCGAATCTCAAGCTCAGTGATTTTTGCAAACATTAAAGTCAGAAAACTTGCAGAATCTTAAGTTTTGTTTCTAGAGTTTAACCTACCTAGTTGAAGCATTAAAAAAGACCATGTATTTTCAATTACCTATACAAGAACACTAATACGTGTGATAGTTTCCAGCAATTCTATTTTTTCTAGTCGCCTTTTTATTTTTTATGTAAAATAAACTTTTGGGGGGAAAATACGACGGCGGATTCAAAGAGTCGAGTGTTTATTCGTGTGAGAGAGGATATTAGGTTCAAGTTTTTGGATGATGAAAAATGGATGACGGATAGAAAATAGACTTTTTAGGTTTTGGACGGAGACGTCTTAGACTGATTGCAAGTTTAGTTGAGTTTAGTTTAGAGATTGAGAAAAAAAGGTAGACTGAGACTTTTTCTTCTCGTCATAGGCGGAAATGAGTTGGAGAACGGTGAGAAGTTTGGGACGAGAGGTAAGTTTGGTCGAATCGAATGGAGGAAACCTTGTGGGCAGAGAAAACGTCATGTCAAAACTGTGATTTTTCATGGCTGGCGTGGCATGCAATCCATAAAAACGTCATTTTATCCATCTCACTCGTTCCTTCCTTCCTTCATTCGTTTCGTGCTTCTTTGCTCACTCCTCGTGGAAAAAGAACAAGAAGAATAAGAATAAGAGCAAGAACTAGTTTCAAGAAGCGAGATAGGTAGACGAGTAGATGCTTTGCTCATATTTCTATATCTATAGAGAAATTTGAAGACTGCGTGTAATATTATTACATGCATTACACCAGATTGGATTGGATTGCGATGAGACAAGAACCAAGAACATGCGTAGGACTCATGTTTAAGAATAAAAATTTACAAGCATACGCAAAAGGCCTAGTCCTATGGTAAAAAATAGACCGATGGGAAATTTTAAAAAATATTCTTACAGGAAAATAAAAAGGATTTGCAGGTGCTCATTTGTGTAAGGGAAAAGAGCCATTAAAAAAATCATCATCTTTTTTGTTTCAGGTTGGAACATCAGGTAAATGGAAATAAATGTTTAAAAATAATAAACGTAAAAAATGGAGGCTTTTACAATGGACTTGGTGTTTTACTTTTAGTTTTTTCCATCCTTTCTGTTGTTGTTGCTGCGGTCTTTCATTTACTATAAACAAATGTGGATACTTCAAATGCATCTGTATATTGCTTTTGTTTTAGTGTTTTGTATCCCAGTACTATTGTTTCCAATTCTAGTCGCAGAGAAACAAAACAAACCTATGAGAGTGGGATTGGAAGATTGCCGAGTGCTCCGATAGTTGTTTTATTAACTACATAGTTTCACCTGATGCTCATGGCATGGCTAATGATAAGATGGTCTTTAATGAGAATTTGATTGCATTTAAATTGTGCCACAACTCTTCAACCTTTCTCACGGCTCCCAAAACCCAAACCAAACATAGTTATTGCGCAATAATTACCCTCCACGAGACATGCAGTATACACTTTATGTGTGTATAGAAGCGGGCTAACAAAATATACGTTTTCCTTTGAAATAAATACCACACTTTATCATATCCATCTCTCAGGCATTTATTGTTCACACATAATATGAGTCATAACTTGCATAATAATGCGGTTATAACTAATACCTACAAGAGTTTTATGCAAAAACTCTCTCTGCATATAAGCTTCATAAACACAAGAAGCTCAATGTCAAGCAGGCATAAATTAACTCCAGGAAAGCAAAAAAATTCAGTCCGTTGCACTCGATCCGTCCGCAACTTTTCACCCAAAAAGGAGAAATGATGGACCACGCTGTAGCCACCACCAATAACCGTTGGTTTAAATCACGATGATCGATTCTTCTATATGATAAACGATGGCCCACTATGCTTAAATCGTTACAATTCAGGTTAGTGGAGGGTGTCTAAACAAATAAAGTTCCTTCGAAAAGGTAAGATAATAAAAAACTCATTTTTACATAAGTACACTTGATGAATATTTATTTTGTATAATGCAAAATTTGTTTTGTATTCCTAAATATAGGTAAAGAAGCAAAGGTTAACAAAAGGCGATGCCCTCGACGTTTCTATGACGGTTTCTTCCATCATCGCTAAGGTAAGGAAAGTTCCTTTTATTTAATTTCATATTCGAATTCTGTAACTAGTTCAAAACTTTCTAGAAGATAAGATGCAATCCATACAATCCATGATGTAAATCATGTATTTCCATAGTGTAACTGTAACAGGGGATAAGTTAGTTATTGGGTGAGAATGTGAAAGGTGTGATTATAATAGTTTGTGTACAATGACACACTCTCGGAAAGATTGAGACACAGAGATAAAATATATGTTCGGATATACTACGTGTGGCTTTTTACTCCTTATCCTACAGAGAGCATACATGTATCTACATGAATGGATTTTGGTTTTTGGCTAGGAGAAAAGGAGCGAAAGGAAAGAGTACGAGCTGGTTATGTATATATGTGTATGTATATGTATATGCATGAATTTGATGCTGGTACTATGCGTGTATATTACGAGTGTGTGTGTGTGTGTGTGTCTATGCATATGTATATGTGTGTATTATGTGTATGTGTGCCACAAGAAATAGAGAAGGAGAAAGAGTAAAAAGACTTGTTGGAAAGAGAAAGAGAGAGAGAGAGAGAACACAGAGAAGCACCTCAAGCGTGCTTGGGGAAGACCACGAAAGCCGTTAACTTGGTCTAAACGGGCTCATATATTCTCCAAATTGTTATTTTTATTGCGCCATATAATACTTGAGTCAAGTTCGACCTAACCCACTCGACTTTTGTGGAATCCTCGACCTTCCTCATTCTCTCTTTCTCCCTCTCTTTTACTCTTTCTCCTCCAACGTCCTTTTCTCTTTCACCATCGACATTACACATACACTCTCAGTAGTATATATGAGGCAATTTAAAATCATACAAATGCCGTGACGATATTTTCGCTAAACGGTTTCTAACAAGAGCTAACAGGTTACCCATAAAGTATGGAACTTAATCCTTTCGTGGGACTCGGGAAAGAGGGCTGAATTCCACTCCCAGTTTTATGCTTTGTTTTCCTTTTTTTCTCAGATTGTGTATGCATGTACAGTAATTTACACAATCCGTGTAACGGTATTATTGAAACTTTGACAATATTTTCTTTCATCCCAAAACGTTGCAGTTGTAAATGTTTATACATAAACAACAGACGATTGTTTTGAGTGAAATACTCTAGATTTTAAAGGGCAAGGTTGAATTGAAAAAAAATTGAAGGTACATGGATTTTCATTAAAAGCCTGGCTCCAGAATTTATTGCTATGGAACCGTTTATGTAAACTCGCACATTATGAAAAAAAACAAAGGCGTAAAAGATTTAATACTGAAACAAATATTTTGAATCCTGTTTCTATGGTATTGACGTTTTTCTACATCGTCTGTACTGAATATTCAAAACAGTTCTTTTTACTTCAACATTAAAAAACATTTTGTATAAAGTTTTCTTCCGATCATGCCTTGTAAGACCTAATTGGTATAGAAAGAGTTTTACGGTGCCAAACCTCCCTAACAAGGGCTTTCACAATCAGCTCATTTTTTAAACTGCTGGACATCGTTTTTATGAAAAGAGTTTGAGATAAGTCATGCAGGAAATTAGTTCTGGTGGGTTATTACAATCATCATTATTATGATGTGATATTACAAATAAAGATATCAAAAAGAGAATGAAAGTTGTACGATTGTATCTAAGTTGAGCACACATGTTCGCCCGCTGTCACGTTAGACAGAAATTCAATTGCACTTCTTCTTATTTGCTTGTTCGTCTTGGGCTTGCGTTTGACCAGTCGGTCGTCGTCATCTTCGAAAAAAGGAGTGCAAAACGAGAGTGCGAGAGCTAAAACTCGCGGCTTCTCGTCATTTGATACGATATAAAGGAAAGTCGGCATGATGCCGAATGATATTCGGATGATGGGGTGCCAGATGCTTCATTTTATCACATGTTACATTGATTCCCACCATTTATTTTCATCTCTTTTCTTGTTCTTGTTCTTCTTGTTCTTTTAAGAGGGTAAAAAGTAAAGTAAAGGAAGGAAGGAAGGAAATTCAAATGTCAGTGGTTCAGCTTCGACTTTCCTTCATATCTCTGTCTCTGTCTAGATGTGGCAGAGTTACATACAATAGACATAGTGAAGCAGCTTGAAATATTTCCCTGTGTGTTTTGCTTTGGTTCTTTGGTTTGGTGTGAAGACCTATGCATGCTAGCAGCCAGAATTTGATTTGATTTCACCATGAAGATTTTTACAGGGAATGACTTTTCTATTCTGATCCCAAATCTTTCTCGTCCTCACCACACTCAGCTTGAGGCCTTCTTTATTACAATTTCCACAGATTGGCTCTATAGTTAGCTTAAGCGCATACATATGTACATACGTGTATTGTATGACGATTTGGGATATTGGGCTACAGCAAAGCTGTACTTTCCCCCCATATTACCAATCTTATAAAAGTATTTAATCAATGGCCTCATATTTCATACCATTAGATATTAGATCCCAATCTTCTTATGATCTTCTTGTGATGAGAATCAAACTGTGATCTAAAATCCGGAATTTGCACCTCTCCTTTATTAACTCTTATGTGGCCAAAGACAAAGTCACAATTTTTTATCTGTTTGATGTACAGTTCATAACTCTATCCGTAATTGTCGTGAGTAAATGCCTGATACTGCTAGGCTAGATGAACGTGTTGCTTAGGATACAAAATATTATTCAAGCTATGAATCAAGATAAACTTTCTGAAGACTAAAAAAGATAGGAAAATGTTAACGTTTTATAATTTTGACCAAAATAACGAGTTCAGTTTTTATCGGACAAGAAAAGGTTAGAAAAATGAACAAAAACAATGAAATAAATGGAAGAAGTAAAGATAGGAGCCTATAAAAAAATTAGGTTCCACAGAACCTAAACTGTGTATCTGAAAAATTTCTTGATGGTGCGATGGAAAGCCCTTTTTTTCTTTTTTACTTCTTCACCTCTAGTAAAAACTTGAAAATTCTCGAAAATATCCGAATTGAAAGAAATAGATAAACATGGGAGCAATCAAAAACATCCAAATTTACTTTTTACATTGCAATACTAATGATATTGTATATTTTGTTTGTACGACTTCAGAAAATCCAGGAAAAATGTAGCGAAAAAAAAAACTTTGCTCTCACCTACGATATAAAATAGTATAATACAACGTCATATCATATCACATCACATCATATAATTTCACATGCTTCGTCCATACTCACACACAAACACTCTACTTATTACTTTTTCGACTCCTGTTTGGCCCTTTCTTTCTTCCATTCTCTCCCGTTACATATTGGTTGTGTGAGCGAGTTGTAGTAGTAGTTGTTGTAACTGTAGTTTTGTGTAGTTTTCCTTGTTGCTATGTGATTCGCGTTTGTGCGTACACTTTTTGGGGAAAATCATAATTGAAAATGAAATCCTCCTCCCGCTCGCTCTTCTTGCTCGTTCGTGCTCGAAAATTGTTTTCGGCTTTCCTCCTCGCTCCTCCAACTCAACTCAACTCAACTTCTCTCAGTTTTCTCTTTCTCTGCTTTCCTTCTTCTGTCTCTCTCGCTTACTTACTCGCCTTTCCTTTCCCTTGCTCCTTCTCCGTTTCCGTCTATAGATAAATGTGTACAGAATATGATTATGAGTAGGAGTTTCGTTCATTCGTTCGACTCGGGAAATTCTATATGTAGCAAATGAAACTAAAGACACAAAGAGGAAGAGAGAGAGAGAGAGAGAGACAAAGCTGCCGGCTGCACTTATTACACAGAGGAAATGTCCTATATGTATGTATATACGAGAAACGGAGAAACGAGCGAAAATTCCAACTAGACTCAAGCACAGAGAAAGAGACTAGACTAATGTAAGTAGAAAGCTAAAGCTAGAGAGAGAGAGAGAGAGTGAGAAGGCCACGCTTATTATTTTATCAATAACTGAAGAAGTAGGATGAAAAGAGAGCGACATGTGATACATCATATTGCGCTTTGAGTAACCGTCCCATCATATTAGCCCTCGACTCGCGGCCTGACTTCTGAATCAACTTGACGCTGCCGTTATTATAAAGTGATATTAGTCCTCCATATCCAACGCCAACTTACTTGCAGCCGCAACCACGTGTATGAAATGTATCAGAATACCATCATGATTCCACAACAAACATGCATACAATACATGTATGTATAATGTATATCGTATTACATCACATCATCTCTCGTATACAAAACAACTACAGAAAAAATTGTAAGCTCCCCTAATCTCAAAATATACAAAATAATAATAACTACACACAGAAAAAAGAATTGAGAGGAGGATGCATGGAAATTTTTTTCTTGAGCCTCATTATTCATTCCTACATGCTCTCCTCACTCTGCATAATTCAATAGCCAATGCTCAATATTCAATCATAACTATGACATTATATCCACTACGATAATGCATACGGCCCTATGATATCGTAATCAGCTCTCGTTTCTGTAAGTTTTCTGTTTCCCCCTTCAAAATTACACTAGTTGAAAAGTCGGCAAGTGTTCATTTTTTATGTCGTAGACATTAGACGAGTATAAATATCAACAATAATATGCATCGCTTGCATTTTCATTTTATCCACATATCATGCATACATTTTTCTTGCTACAGTTGACGGCCAACTTGTGAAAAATGACGTACAGGTTCGTCTCTTTCCATACCAAAACTACTATAACATATTAAAGCGACTAGTGACAGACAGTTTGGCTGCTGCTGCTGTTGGGGTTGCACTCGAGTGTTCTTTAGAAAACAAGCAAAACCTCTATGCAATATGTGTAATGTGTATGCATAGAAAATCTTTAGTTTGTACGTACGTGTATATGTACTTGTAGAGGAGAAAAAAGAATTTTTTGACAAGATAAGAAAAAAAAGAGTCGAACACATTCCACGTTTAATTATGTATACATATAAGAAAGGAGCAATATGATTAAGGGCTGATCTCGATGTTGATATAGACAAGCAGGGATTACATGTGTGGATTGTGAATGGAGTTTTTTTTCTTCTACTTGTTTCTTTCCAGGGGAGAAATTCAGAGCAAAAAAGATGAAGGTTAGGAGATGAGATAGAAAGAAGATAGAGAAGACGATGACGAAGAAGAGCTCGTGCTAGGTAATAATGTCGCAGTGTCAGCTGATGTCATTTTTTGTACCAACAACTACAACAAATTGTATTGAATCATACCAAGCCTCAATAGTGCACTACAGCCATACATTGCATTAGTACGGTATCTTGCTTACATATTTATATGAACATTGTTCAGGTACAGCTTAGAAAGACGGAAGCTACATAACAAAATACAAGTCAAAGCAACATGACATAAAATTTTTCCTTTGAAAATGTATTGTTCGAACAATATGCCGATTTTATACACTGTATTTTTGTTTCCTGTTACAGAAATAGCAATGAATTATAATAGTCATTGTTGGTTATTGTATTTTAAGGAAAAACGCTTTAATGCTGATTTTTTTACGGAGAAAGTGTACCATGATCACTATTTTTCTTCTATTCGCCGTTTTTTACGTGTTTTTCTTCTGGGGCTGTTATAATACCTTATTTTATGCCTGCTTTTGCGTCTTCAATTGATAGCACATTTGTACTGTGTGAAAAGGAAGAAGATTTGCGTTTGTTTGAGCCGAATCGGCAAAGGTAAATGTGCTGCTAGCTGGCTCTCTTGCCTTGGACCCGACTTCAATGCTTCCATCTCGATCCTCCTTTCATTCCTTTTCTCCCAAAGTTTGGAACGGAACAAAGTTACTCGCAAACAAGAAGACGGGGAAGACTGCAAAGAATTTCCTACGAGTTTGACACATGCTTGGAAAGTTTGCCGAGCTGAGTTGAGCTGAACTGAAGTGAAACTCAATCTCAATTTGGGATTGTTTGTTGAAGACTCTGCTCCGATTTGTACTTGTATTTGTAGCTAGTACATACATACGTGGTACAAGTTAAAAGGGATCAAAGAAAGTTGGCCAAGTCTAATTATATTGAGAAAAGTGAATGAATTCCAAGAATTTATTAATTATTATAATATGCATCATGCATTGTATAGATGTATATTATGTCCAACTATCTTATAAAGGCGTTGGGTACATTTATAACTTATGTACGCTAGTCTAGAAGCTACAACATATTTGAATGCATAGGGCATTGTGTGGCGATATCGAAAATAAATTCGATTAGCATTGACTTTGATTCTGTTTAGCAAGTTGGAATTTGTACCACTTGAATGACTTTTTCCCTACAAAGGTACCTAAAATAGAATGACATTTTATTATAAATGAAATATGAAATCAAGTGTATGAAAGATTGTGCATTGAATTGAAAATTCCACCATGATTAAGACGACTGAAGGGTTTGTCCTCTTACTTGTTTCGCTTGTGTCATGTCGAGGGTTGTTTTTTTCGCCCTGTTGAGAAAAAATAGGGAAAGATATACAGAGGCAGAGATGAAGGAGACTGGCAGGGGCCGGTTGACTCTGGCTTTGGCGGGGCTGGCTGGCTGGTGGATTGTGGATGGTGGACGATTATTGATATCTCCGTCATGACCTTATCTGAGTGAATGGAGGTGGAAGAAAGATTATTTTTTCTCCTCCTGGTGTAACACAATCGATAAAGTCTCATAAATCTAAACGGGGTTGGCACAAAGTGCAAGATTTCTATAGGTTAACTCTATCCCACTGTGACTGTGGTGAGCTAAAAATGTCATCCAATCCAACGGAACCAACAAAACTCTCTCTCTCTCTCTCTCTCTCTGCTTCTTTTCCCTTCTTCTTCTTGTTCTAGCTCTTTGCTCTTGGTTCCCCTTTTCTTTTTTCTATTTGACTTTGACTTTCTAAGACTTTTTCTTCCGTTGAGTATACTACTACTACTACTACTACTGCTACGACTTCTTTTTATTCAACTTGTTCTTCTTCTTCTGCCATTGGAGTCCATTCACTTCATTCTTGAATTCTTCATTATTAGCCTCTCAATTCTAAATCGCGGAATGGGGAAACCTTTTATTATCACAAAAAAGATATGTCTATTCACACATGGGCACAGACATACAAACACAATTACGCTGTACATAAATCTTGGGTGATTGTGTACGTGAACAAGTGTGGAGACGTCAAACATTCTTCTGATTGCTATTAGCTATTCCACATGGTTACAAAATCAAATGAATTAATTGTATCTTGTACAATATCATATGCATATGTATGGACATACATGCTAAATGTATCGATTAGTATTATGTGGAGTTAACAATTTTTAAAATTGATGATTGTAAACATCGAGATGAAAGAAACTTAAATAATACGCATGCTAATTTATTTTGAAACAAATTTTTCAAGGGAGCAAAATCTTCTCTAAATAATATATTTTATTTAGTACAAAGTTTAAACTGTTGCAAGAGATTTTCCAGAAAATTTTACCTCTCTACCTTCAACTTTGCAGAGTCCTGGAAGGATGGCGTCTTTGAACCTTTGAAGAGTTTGAAGCACGATGCAATTACTTATTGTTGTGCGTGCTGTAGCTTCTATTGTTATTTTTTTGTTGGGGCATTGTTATACCTATTCTAGGGCTTGTTTTCCCACTTATCCTTTTCTTTGAACGGAGAAAAGAACAGCTATGTGGCGTTGGGGTCTACGTAACGAATTCTTGAAGCTAAGGATTGTTGTTGCTATTGTTATGTGTACTACATTACAATTGCTTCATGAATAAATGTTGTAGAAATCGATATGGATTGGAGTTTACGTGTCGCCTCTTTCTAATGTATTTATATTTATTTTTTGAAGCTAAGGAAGAGCAAAGAATTGTTTTGAATGGAAGAGAAAAAAACGACAAAACAAATAGATTGTACTGTTATATTTAGACTCATTTGCTAATTTTTATCAATTTACCGCCGGCAATGTATATTTTTTACCATAAAAGCGGAAAACGTAATTGCTGATTGATACAACCGAATTTCAAACGTGATACCAGCTGTTTTAGAAGTAATACTTCGATACCATCAAAAATTAAAGATGAAAAGCAACAGCCAAATTTTGAACTTTTTATTTTTCATTTAATGCCAGGTAATTACAATAATTTTAATTAGATTGCTAAAAGTCGATAATGAGACATGTTTCGATAGTTCCTAATTGCGACAGTTATGTGGTGCACAAAACAAGTAAAAAACGGTTTAGTGTCGACATAAATGTGCTGATTGGGCCGTAATTTAGTCTGGTTATGTATTTCTGTAACTTTTTGTTGTGCCGTATGGTTCAGACTCGGAATGCAATGCTGCGAGTTGTCTGATGTCGTGTACACTTCATATTAACCTCAACATTTCGTCGATGGAGCAAAACAGAGCAAATCTAATTGAGTGCATCCGCTGCTGCCTTGTCCCTCTTCAGCTGTCCCCAATTTACATCAGCTTGCCTCAATTTGTGATGGCTAAAACTACAACTAACTCACAACAAAACTCAGAGAGAGAGAGAAGGAAAGAGAAACGCCGGCTTGAGACTTGACATGATTTTATGTGGGTGTACTTGCACACTGTATTCTGTATACACAAAACATGTAACACACACCATGCCAAAGGCAAGCAAAAAATACACACGTACATAGGTACGAGAAACAGTAAAGCACAAAATGACAAAAAGCATCTCATATTCTCCACACAATCCTTGTTTTTTATTTCTGCTTTATGTTTCATCCATATTTGCCCTATTTTTTGTGGTGGATAGTCTACGTTTTATAAATTTGAATTTTTTAGCAGGAAAAAGGCAATTGTAATTTTATTACAATATTCCTTTGAAAGCGCAGAAAAATTTCTTGAACTTCGTATTTTTAATTGATATGACATCAATTTTTTAGATCGTTTCTTATGCAATAAATCTTTTCAGATATTCTTCCTTCCGTCAAAATGCTATTTTGACGGTAAAAGTTGTAAGGCATCCACAACTTGGGAGAAAACAACCAACTTTAGGCAATACAATGCGCCGGGAGACGCGGAAAAAATGAATGTATGATTTTTCATGTTGATTTTTGAAAGCCGAGCTGTCCGGACCACTCACATTATGAAAAAGCGGATCGGAGGTCCAAAGTCCAAAGTGCAATACATCTATACGTCTGAAGATGAACACAAATAATACAAATCCTGAATGCCTAGTGTATATTATATATATGTGGTTGTTGGTTATTGCATGGTATGGATGTGGACAAGTAAAATGTAAATTTGTAAAATCTGAGAATGAAAATGACAGATACGTATTATAATACATAAGCTAATATGTAATAACACATAATATGGATGACGAGACCATGAGGAAAAGGAGAAAAAAATTGTGTTTTTTCCGTCATGATGATCCTCTTTCCTTCCAGTTCTTAGTTCATAGTTGGTTCTTTTGGTCCGCTTGAAAGGAAATCGAGGCTCTTATTCATTTAAAGCAGTTTGACAATGTAAACTAACGTAAGTGCATATAAGGGTGAGGGTCTAAAATCTGACTTCCTACCATCCATGGAGCGGAATATTATTGATTACTGTAGTGCTTCTTCTTTTCTCCTGCTTCTACTGCTGCTGCTGCTGTTTTTTTCTCCAGTTGGCTTCGTCTTTTGCCTGGATTTGGTTTTTGATGCTTTTGAATGTGAAAAGGAAGAGAGGAGATGAGAAGAAAAGAGGAGAGGAGAGGAGAGAGAGAGAGGAGCATGAGCCTCTGCTTTCTTGTGCTACCGCTGGGAGCGAATATTTTGACGGTTTGACAAATGACAGAGAGGGGCTAGCATTGTCATGATTGGCTACATCGTACAAGACATTCATCACGAGGACCATCTCCTTTTGTGTGCGTGTGTGTGTGTGTGTGATGGTGTCTCTCTCTCTCTCTCTCTTGCTCTCTCTAGATTACATTTAAAAGCAGCTATAGCAACCATAACTGTACACTAGTCCTCTTTCTCGTCATCCCATCATGTCATGAAAATAGTCAAAGATGAGTCTCTGCTTCTTCATCCACATTGTTGGTTTAGACTTTGTCAAATTCAAAGCCAAGCGTCGAGCGAAGCAAAAGCAAAACTCGAGCATGTACTTGTTGTATATGTATGTACATATACATATACATATATATACACACCGTGGAAATATATTCGCGTCTTTCAAATGTGAAATTCATGAAAATGAAATAATGAAACGGAATGATATGCTGTAATATAATATATAATATAATGCGAAATGAAATTCGGAGGACGGACGATAACAAACAAAACGGGACGGGACGGGATAAAACGTTGGCGAGTAGAGTGAAAGGAGAATCTTTCATCATCTTGAGCAGCCTGCAAAAGCCTCAAAGAGAATGAATGAATGAATGGAAAATATCTAGGCGATGCGTAAGTACCGTTCTCCATTTTCTATGGGTGAAATATCGTAAGGCTTTCCATGACTGCCAAACATTCGCGATTTATTCCTCAACTTATCTAATCTCATAGTTGTACATTGTGCATAGGAGAAGTAGTAGGAGTAGTAGTAGAATTTACGTGGATACGGTACACATTACACATATATCCATAGCTATACATGTGTATGTATGTGTGCTGCTGGCTTTCAGCGAGTGGCTGAAAAATAACTCTTTATTATACCAATATTTTAACAATTCAGAGCTCTTAAATTACGCTCCATCGGTCACACTGAGCATTTATTCACAAGCCAAACAAACCAACCAGCCCGCCAACATACAAAAAGAAAGTCTCCTGTCGCAGCTCTGTATATAACGTCCGGAGAATCATTAAAATCCGTGATTTTTCACCTACGCTTTACAATTCTCCCGTTCTATCTGCATCTGTAGGTATACACACATATTGTTGATGCCATGTAGATGGGTTTCGAGGCCGTGCTGAAAGAATAAATGAATAAGTGTGCGACAAAGTCGATCACTTTGTCATAAGTATAGATATCCAGTATAGAAAATTGCTCCAAAGCAAAGGTAGTAATTATTTAATGCATTCAGAATACAGATGTATCTTCTTCCTTAGTGCGAGGAAAAGTTGAAGTTGGTTGATTTAAATGTGATGGCATTAGGGGATGAGAGTGTTTGGAAGATTTATGTCCCAAGTAATGAAAAGGTATCTATCTCTATCCATCTCCAAGACGATGCGCTACATGATAGTTGGAAGTGTAAGTTTCTATACATAGATAGGTATCCGTATGCATTGTATGTATGATATGTGCAATGTTTATAGTGGCAAACAGAATAATGTGACATGATATGTCAAACAATTCACTCTTGTCTTGACTCTCTACAGTCTGCAGTGTGCTCCATGCTCAATGCCTTTCTTTCATAGTCCACAGTCAAGGTTTTCTTTATTACTCAGAATTCGTCTTCAATTGTTCTGGTTCTTCTTTCCATACATTTACAGAGCTGCTCAGGTTTTTGTTCAAGATGGTATCATACTATGTGTAAAATGTTATGTAACTCTATATTGTACAATGTGATATCATGTGATAGATATGTATGTTTGTAGGTATTCATGCAAACTCGATGAATGCATAATAACTACATACATATATGCAAAGTGGAACTAAATTCTAAAGGAAGATTGGAGATTGAGTCAAAAGTCAAGCCCTTTTCATTTGAATTTCAAAATCTTTTCTTTGTCTTGGCTTTTGTCTTTGACGTTCCAACATCCATTCTTTCCTCTCGACTTCGACTTAAGGGACTTTGAAGGAACAACGAACGAACGAGTGCCAATCATGATGTCAACTTTTCACGATCCTTTATTTCTCTACTTTGTCCAATTCTTTAGTTCTCGCTCCCTTATGAATTTTAATGACCTCGCTCATAGATATCTACCTATAGACTGGGGAAGAGACGAACCTTTGGAATTGTGGTAGTTCCACGTTGCCATGCTGTATGTGCATTGTGGAATTCCCAATGGAATGGATTAACCGTGTGAGAGTATGAAATAAAGGTGCTCATATTCTCTTTTCGTTTTTGTTCTGGTCAAAAAAGTCAGTCAAATTCAAAGGAAGTGCTCGTTGATAGACGTTTCCCCCTCCTTTGGTATGTGTAAAATTCTAAATTCTTCAATAGGAGTGAGATAAGTCCCTTGAAGTGATGAAAGGAGGATTAAAGATGAATTATTAGTCCCATTAATTTCGTCTTTACAAAACTGAAAGAGGAAAAGCCAGCTTTAGATTCAAAATTCAAAGTCAATAGACAGTTCTTTGGTAACGCTGTCCAATTCCTGCTTTCCATCTACCTTTTTCACTGTATGTCAAATTGTGATTTTAAAATAAAAAAATTGGGCTCATAATATGTAATATCTATTTACTTTGGTTTTGTTTGGTTTGTTTACACTTTCATTTTTAACCGCTGGAGACTCTTGAATGGAAACGGAATGAACTTCGGCGGTTCAATGCAGTGGATATTTTACTAATTTGGCCTTACTGCAGTGTATAAAGTTTAGAAAAGAATGTGTAAAGTGTAAATGTATGTTATGAAATTTGAGAGCTCCCTGCATTTTTTTTCTTTTTTAATGGAACTGTATATGTGGCTGTAGAAAAATTTAGATTTTCATTCTGCTCTGTTCATGCATTCTTAACGGGAGGAGTGAGTGAATGAATGAATGAATGAGTTTTTGTAAGCGAGAAACCAAACCAAGGTTGTATGTATAGACGGTGTTGGTGGAAAATGGGAGAAAAAGAAGTCTGTATGGAATACATTAGACCGTGGTGAAAAAGTGGGCATGTGAAAGCGAAGAAGGGGTTTAGCAATCAAGGGGCTGTGTGCAGAGCTCTCTGGAGAGCCCGCAACCTCTTGCAAGATTGGACTGAGAATTGGCCTTTGTCTCCCTCGGGACTCAAATCAGGAGGAGGAAAAGTCTGCCAGCCTCACAACGAGAATCAGAATCAGAAACCGAAACCGAAACCCAAACTATAAGAAAAAAAAAGTAAGAGGAACCACATCACAGTTTGGATGACGCTTCAACTTGCTTTAACATGCTCCAAAAGAAAGGAAGCAAAAGCTGTGTGGCTGTAGTTTTATGTATATCCAAAGTCATTCAACTTGCTTTTCTTATTCTTCCTTCGACAAACGAATGCGAGTCCCAATACGTATACATATGAATGCAAGCATATACGTATATATGTATTTATATAGAGTTTCCAGCAGTAGCCGAATTTTCCTGCGAAATTCCCGGAGAAAAATCGGGAGGAAAAAAGAAAAGAAAAAAGCCAAGAGAGTCAAATAACAAAACGAATAAGTGAGTGAGCGGTCAAAAGTAAAGTAACTTTTATTCCTTGCGTCATTCTCCCATTCATTCATTCCTTCTTGTTCCGCTAACCACTCAAACGAAAAATCAGGAGAAACTTACTCAATGTTATGTTTAAATATAATATGGAGAGAAAGTCCCCAAAGCCCTCAACAACAGTCTCGCTCAACTCGATTCAACTCGGCTCTGCTCTCGCTTCTTTCACTCTCCCGATAAAATAGAATATCAGGCGGGCAAATCAAACGAATCCAAACGAAACCAACGCACTCGAATAATAGACTGATATTTATTACAAAGTAGAAAATAGAAATCAAGGATTCCCTACTGCATACAGAAAAATAAAAGAGCTGCAGAAAAAAATGGAAAGCAAACCTTTCACGCCTGACTTCACGTTCTTATTTGTATTTGAAAAAAATGTAAAAGTTCAGAAAGAAGCCGAGAAAGTCCATCCAAAAGGATGTTATTTCAATAGGTTTTTTTTAAAACATTTGAATATGATGATGAGGGCTCTAGTGCCAAACAAATAAATAGAATTGATTAATTTTTGCCCCGCATTCCACATTTCATAGTTAAAAAATAGTCAAGCGTATATGCATGTACATTGTACATATAATAAAGAAACATTTCTTAAACAGCTTCATATTTATTGGGATAGTTTGTTTAGCTGACTTTGACAGAATGGAATGTATATATGTGCGGTAATATTCTATATTCAGGTATATGCAAGAGTGATGGGAGAAAGCTCATAAAAATATTCAAGGTAATAAATAATAATATATGTGGCTATTTATGCAGCCTATATTATATGCATATATTGCACCCGTGTGTTGCATATCTACATATTGTACAATAGTATCCTATAAACATGGTGATGCTGATGGCACGAGTATAGACGTTGGGGGAAATGCATCATAAAGTTACATATTGAAGGTTCCAGTCATAACTTATGCGCAATGCAAATATTTATTCTAGCATATGTCAATGGTTTCGCCGCTGAATACAGAAGCCTGATTGATCGCTCTACTTGCTCTCTTTCGCTTTTTCTCTTTCTTTCTCTTTCTTAGGCTTCTTTTTCTTTCTGGCTTGATTTTCAACCTCCAGCCTTAACTCGCTTTCTTTCCAAATCCAAGATATAGTAATAATAATACACTGTTTGGTTTTTCATTTTTCATGTAATATAAAATATTAATATATTATATTTTACAGTGTGTTTTCAGACAATATGGAGAAAGATATTAATAGTTCCAATATATTGCCAGCAATATGCACATAGATGTATGCTTTTAGTATTTTTTCATTTTACTTTCTTAAATGGACGAAGTAGAACGGGCACCCGCTAACCAACCAACCAACCAGCCAGTCAGACAGCCAACATGGCGTTCTATTTCTTCTACTTTTACTTTTTCTTGTGGGTCGATTCAATATGATGAAAAAGTAAAATGTCATGTCTTGCTTGTGGTGAATGTTTTTTTCTTTCTTTTCTTTCCTCGCTTTCTTTCTTTCTTTCTGGCTCTCCGTTACTTTCCAATGATGACGATGATGTGCTTTCATGTATCTGTCCACACATGTACATATATAATCTAGAAATGTATTGAACCTACGTATGAAAACCACTGTACGTGCTACGATATAATTCTTATACTAACTGTATAACAGTACTGCTAGTTTTTGGTGTAACTTTAGCTCTATTAGTATACTAGTTTTTCTTTGTTCATCGTTGTGCCTTTTTTTCCATTTCTTTTCTTTCTCTGCAATTTTCTCTTCTTTCCATCTTTCCATCCTCAATTTTTTCTGCCTTTTCCCAACTTTGTCGTCCTGCCTTTTCTTTTCTTCTTCCTTGGTGGAACAGCGTTCTACTCTTTCCTGTTCTTGTCCTTGTCCTTAGAAGTAGATGTGCTCTTTGATATTTGTGTAAGGAAGAGAGTTAACGTTTCATCTCACTCTGCAAATCTATACATATACACCTACTCAGCTTCATAGCGCAATTCTATCTACATTCTGTTGTCTAAGCTGTATTGTAAAATACGCTCCGCACATACACACATATGACAAGGAGTACTATACATGTACAATGTACACATGCATGCTGAAAGATGCAATCCGTATTGTATATAGATAAGGTACGGAGTATTATACAAAAATAAAGTTGTGTATAGAAATAGGCTATCACTGAAATATAGATACAGTTGTATAAAATCTTGCAACTAGTTCAAAAGAAGAAGAAGAAAAGAAAGAAAAGTCGGAAGGAAAAGCTGTCTCTTGACTCGTCTCAGATGAAATGGGAAATGAGATCACGAGGAGGTCTCTCTTTCTCTCTCTCTCGGCTTTCTCGCGTTTTTCTCATTTTTTTCTTGTCTTTTTCTTGACATATTTCAGAGTGGAGTCTGTGAGACGACGCGAAGGAAAAAGTGTTCAGAAGCTCCTTTCCATTGTAACTTGCTTTTGAATGATACTTTTTCCATGCTCATGTATAGTATATTTTATTGTATCGTAATGTATTGTATTGTATTGTGTTGTGCATTTAGCATTGCACGAATACAAAAAGTAGATAGCCTAGACGTACAACATAACTGTGTGTGTGTGACTAATGTGTGTATTAATGCGTGGGATCTTGTTGCCGTGTATCATGATATCACATTTTACAGAATTTTGCAATAGCATTCTGCAGTGTGCGTTGTATACATGGAAAAAAATACTAACAAATAGCGACGAATAATCTTCACTGTGGTTTTACAACAACGGACTGTAAGCAGGTCACCATTCTGTCGCCCTACTTTATTTCGTTCTTTTCAAGAATGACATGAACATTTTGGAGTTTTTGAAAGATCTGAAGCAGTTTTGGTAATATTCGAATGCTAAAAGAAAAGCTCGATACGTTGGAGTTTAATTCGAAATTATGACAAATTGTCATTATTACAACTGGTTTTATGACATGTAAAATGTAGCAAATAGCTTTGCAATGCATTTTATAACTACTTGGAACTTTGTAAGTACATAGGTATATGTATGTACTTGTGTCTTGGTACACAGTGTATGGAGTGCACACTTATAGATTTGGAAGATAGACGCCAGCTGATTGTAACCGTGCTTTTAAACATGGTGCAAAACTATGTATAGTTATATTTAGATAGTTGTAGTACAGAAAATTCCTCTTTGAATGATATGATATACACAAACAAATACATGTGGATGTGAATGGATCCAAGGAGGAGCTGTCGAGTGTACAAAACATAGGATGAGGAAACGTGTGACGTGGTGATGCCAACTTCTGTAATAAATCACTTGTCAAAGAAGAACTTGCTACAGTTTTATACATCGGGGGGACTCGCTCCTTTCATGCAATACAATACCACGGCATAGGATACAATCCGGGTAGTTTCTCCTCACATATAGTACACTTTTCAACTCGAGCTACATATGCACAATGTACATTGTACATGCATGCACAAATGTACTATGGCTATGATATGCCATCTCGTTTCAGTTTCAGTTTCAGTTTCATTTTCAGCTTCGGTTTTAGCTCCAACTCGAGTAGAATGACAACAAAACCTATCTTTCCATCATCTCACATTTGTAAGTGCACATTTTATACGGGGAAAACTCACATCATGTATATATTTATGTATGTATTTAGCATGTACTCTCGATTAGTCCAAGTAGATGATATACATACATACAATGTACAACACAATACAATAATACTGAAAGGTTCGTAAGTATGTATACGTTACTGGCACTGGAATTCTACTACAAAACCACACATACATAATATATACATACTCGTGCGCTTATGTAGGTAAGGTGGCGCTATATTGTTGTAGCGGAGTTGCATTGAGGCAAGCAACTTACTCATCATAAGGCAATCCATCCATCCTCTTGCCTTCCTAACACCCCCTCCATCCTACTCAAATAAAAACATCCAATAGAAAGAACAACTATGAAAAGCCTCTTGCGTTTGCTTCTTTCTCCTCTCTTTTCTCGTGCAATGCTCGGGTTCTCAGCCTCATCCTCATCCTTCGTCTTCTTCCCGGATCCGCTACTACTATTTTTCTCTTTTTCTCCTGTCTGATGTCACATACATATATACATACATGCATGCATACTATACATTGTACACTTATGTACATACTGGCTACTGTATTCTGTTCTGTGGAAACTGGAAAAATTGTCTACATATACATACATAAGTAGCTTTTTTGCATATTATTATACTACAGTTATATTTTTATATATTGGGTACATATATGCGTATTTTGTGACTGGTTGTCTCGTCGAGTCCTCGAAGGATTTTTTGATTTATTTTTCACACTCGCAGCTCACACAGGCATTGGCATTGAGCGATGACGTCATCTTTTTTATTCATCCTCCTCCTTCAACTTTAACTTTAACTTCCACTTCAACTCGATCATTTTAAAGGAGAAAAATACGGAACAGGAAGATGCAGTCTGAGAAAATTTTATACATTTTAGTGTTTATAAGCGGGTGATGTGAATGCAAGTTATGAGAAAAAACTTTTATTTTGTCTCCTTTCGTTCTGTATTTTTCCAGCTTGTTATTATTTTTCCGTCGATTTTACGTCTTTTTTTAAACATTATGAGACTGACAGCTAAGGAGAAAAGAATTACTGGCAAGAAAATTGAGAAATTAAAGGGAAAAAATGAAAAATTATTCAAATAGAAACAGAGTTTCTTGCTTACAGTTCTAATTAATTTGAAATCTGTTTTAGACTGTTCATTTCTTTTCTAACGTTCTTTTGCAGTGATGTGATGAATCGAAACAAAGATTCAATGAATATGTTTGATTGTCTGACGTAATGAAAAAGGGGCATTTAATGCAGTTTTAATAAAACTGTGCGGTGTGACAAATTTGATGTGGAGCGGATCGATCGAAATCTACAAGTCAGGCGGTTGATGCACAGGTGCACAGTCATAAGGTAGTCAAATTTGCAGAGTGCAGTCTGCGCTTTTCATTTTTAATATTGTACCCTTGGGTATTTATATGCTTTTTGGGTTGAATAAGAAAAAAGAAGCATGGTTTCATTTTCATATTAATTTTAGGCAAGTGGCAAGAGTGAAAATTTCGTACTGTTGCAAATTGACTAAATGCATTTTTTGAAAACATAGTGGCTGGATGATGGACTTATGCCTGATGGGTGACGGGTATAGATTTTGAGTAAAACAATTGGTACGAAACACAAAGGGAAAGAAAGAAAATGGAAGAAAACAATTTTTTACTCGAGTAATTATTGTTTTCACTTTTGCACAGCCCCAAACATCCCATCTCAGCCAAGCTCAACTCAACTCAACTCAACTGGGAGGTTGAATGGATGAATGAAAGAGGAAAAGTTTTTGGCGGAGACGAAGATGAAACGGTGGAGACTTGTAAAAGGCAGGAAGAAGGAAGAGAGAAAAAGAAGATGAAGGAGATGGAGTACAAACGAAGGAGACGGAGGAAGAACCAAGAAAGAGGGAGCCGCTCAAGAACAAAAGCGGAATAAATGGGCAAGTCAGACTTTTCTAATGTAGGTGCAGGCTAAAAAGAGCGCTTTATAAATCATTGCGAAAAACGAAAACTATTTTCCACCTATTGCAGTCTCCTTTCTTTCCTTCCCTTTATCCCTCTCTCTCTCTCTCTCTCTCTCTTCTCGTTCTGCTTCTGTCCTACATGTATGTAGGTGTACATTGTACATACATATATGCATCAATATACTTTTTTAGACATAAATATACTCGTTTGACTCTATTACAACAACTAATACTTTTCCAACTTTAGCTTATTCCTTTTATTTTCCTCTATATATTTTCTTTGAAATATACATATTTAAAAACAATTTTCTAACCCAATTCTGAACATGATGACTCCCTGTCTCCTAATTCAACATTGAAGCTGTTAAAGTAGTTTTTAAATTCAAACGAAAGTGAATCGCAAAAAGGGTGCAAGAAGATTGTAGATAGTATTTGACTTTATTATTTCAATAGCTGTCGGTTAGTGGGTTAAAATCATTGTTTTTGTCAATACTCTGTGAATTTATGGAGAATCAGGATGTTGAATGTTGAATGGGGTGCAGATGAGATAAGACGATGATGATTCCTTCATATTTTTTCCTCAAGTGCCTGGAAAAGTTGAATGTGGACCGACCGAGGGCTGGAGAAACTGGAGAAATGGCTGGATTTTTAGTAAGTGACTGCTTTACCCAAAGACATTCTTTGGTTTGGGTTTGCATGGTATGGTCTGGTCTGGTCTGGTACGGTTTGGTTTGGTGGAGAGTCGTCGGTGTATTCTGTGTGTGCTGTCGTATGGAGGAACCACAGTGCTTTGGAAAATATAACTCATTTCAGGTCATACTCTCGACAGATTTACTGCTCTTGCTGACTGCTCGCTGGAGGGCTATAGAAGCCATCAAAGAGTTAACTTGGGTTCATATCGTTGGCCCGTTCCATGGTAGAGCATGGCATGGCCAACACCACTATATAATACAGTGTAAAGGAAAGTATAGCGAGTCATTCATCTCCATGTGGGTGTGATTCCTTCATATTCCTCGGTGTCCTTTTTTCTACATCATGAACAGAGACTCTAAGGAGAAGGACTAATACATATAAGTATACATATGCACCTATACATAATATAGAGATGTATCTAGACATAGTATACATATAAATAAAAGTACTGTATAAATTTCATTGTGCGACTTTTACATTCACGGGAAATCTACTTTTTTACTCACAATATGCATGTAAAGACATGGTGACGAATATACACATATATGTATGTACGTATGCATGTGTGAATACGATTGGGAGAATAAAGTATGTGTAGAATTTCTCCATGAATATGTTGAATGAATTTTACCCACATTCATGGAGAGATGGGTCAACATGGATCACCAGAAAAATTTAAATGTTGTCTGAGGTCTTACTCTCACGGATTCATTCCTACACATAAATCTTTTTCTCTTTCCTCACTCCCTTACTTGTTCTTACTCTCGTTCCTTCCATTATTCGCCAGCCTGATGATTTCTTTCTTAACCTCGACCAAAGGACTCCTCTTCATTTTCGCCCGTTTCTCCGCCGTCTTTTTATGTCCCGTAGATAGTTACTTACTTTCATATGTACATACTTGTAGAGGTTGATCGATGCCGCACTGCATTGTACCGTGTAATGTCACACCGTATAACCAACAGCAACATCTCCGACCTTAAATCTAACGGTATTATACATTTTGTGATAGTAATATCTAATGCTGATACTAGCATGATTATTATTATGACGATGATGTTACTCTTGTAAAGAAACTATCAAGAGTCAACCGAACACACACGCAATACAACTTTATTTATGAGCTGCCTATACTAGACAACATGCTTTGTGTGGAAATCAAAATTAGCCGCAAGCCACAGGATTCTCTCATTAATTTAAGAGGCTCTTCATTAATTATCTGACAGTCTGAAAGCGCACTCCAAATCTAATTCGAATATAATTGGGGAAATGAAAGAACATGATAAAAATTTATCTATCTGAGAACTCCACCTAAATGTGTAGTTTACTCGGAATATGGAATCACAGTTGAACTTAACTACAGTGAGCTCCTAGCAAAGTAATCGGTCGTTTATGGATAAGTACATAATTTTTTGAAAGAAGGATCAATTCCTACCCTTTAAAAAAAATCCGATCAACTTTGATCAAAAGTTGATGAGATTTGATGAGATTGACTTGATGTGCATATTGTTCCAAATTCGCATC
>JAQIVE010001655.1:0-23566 GCA_034698285.1 Sminthurinus bimaculatus | reverse complement strand
CCTGCAAATGGTTCGCAGAGTCTTGAACTTGCTGTAATTTCCATTCGGTCTGAAGTGAACCATGGTACTGAGATGTATTTTTGTGAAGTTTAATTGTAATATCCTAGATAAAGAAATTCATAGGAGGATATTATTATTCACTATTCACTAGAAACAACAATACAGAAATTCCTAAATCAGCATAAGAAAGAGATAAGAATAAGGCATTTAAAATAATTATTTTCTTTCTTACTGCATTCGTTATATTATCCCCTAAAATGGTGACAATGCATTTTATGCTATCTTGAGCATTATGAGAGGCTGTGGCCATAACAAACTTGTCCAACTTCAAAGGTATGGTCACATTTCCTACGGTCAAAGGGAAATGTCTAGCACACTCCTACAAAAAAAAAGGATCCAATTTTAATCAAGCTCAAAAAATGTTTGTGCTGTAAGCTATAACTGTAAGTCTTACATACGGTCAATGACAATAATACTATACGTATGAGTGATAGTACATATTTGAGCATTAACTAGGAGTTAATGTTATGATTTATGATTTACCTCAACTACAACTTTTATTCGTTTCAAAGCTTGAGGAACTTCTTCCTGGAGCACCTGTTACATCATACATGACAAGAGACAACATTGAAATAAAGTCTAAACTACATCAAGTATAAGCCATGAAATAATACGTACATAAATTAAAATAGGGAATGTCTTAAAATGTCCAAAACTTAATTGTCTTACCCAATCGAATTCCTGTTGCTAAAATATACAATCAAAGATCAAAGATTAAATTAGCATTTGGCATTTTGCTTCAAACCTATACCGAAATGTTTGGTATGGTTGATTTTCTTAACAAAAATGTTATGTCAAATGTCAAAATCTACAATCTGAAGCTCAAAGTTAATAATTAGGTTGTTAAAATTTAGGAAAGTATTAAGTGAAAGTGTACCAGTGCCAGGATTTCCCATTTCTCCGTATCTGCCATTGAGTTAACTGCGATCCACTAGAAAAATAAACTACGAATAGTTTTATCAACTTTCACAATAGATATATACAATATAAAAAGGTTCACTTTATAATCAACTTTGCAAAAAATCAAAACTTTTATAACACAAGCAAATAAAGGTGTGCAAATTTTGTTGCAATAAACTTTTTTGACTTTTTTCTTCTACCCCAAAATTTAAAATTCGCCTAAAACTCCACAAAAACACAGAGAAACTTGATTTCTTTGCCATCGCCCTTTGAAAAATTAACCATGAGGGAAGTCACCACGCTTCACGCTTTTTCATTCTTCTGCTGTACTCACTCCGTGCTAAGCTGTGCTGTTGAAGCTTCATCATATAAAATAGTTTTGACAAAAGTTGATTAAATTTAACTAAGACTAACTAAAGTAGATCCCATTATTAAATTGTGTGAAGAATAGTGTAGTATACTAAAAGCGTAGTCAAAATCAAATAATTCATCACAATGCCAAAGTCAAAGAAAGACAAGAAAGGTAAGCTTTTTTTAACATTCAAGTCTCAAGTCTATATTTTAAGCCGAAAGTATACGCATATAAATTATCACAGTTAAGCTAAGTTACTTAATTGTTTTTGCATCATTTTTTTAAATAATAGTATCCCTGACCAAGACGGCCAAAAAGGGGATGGAATGGAAAAAGAAGATGGTTGAAGATATCCGAGAAGCTGCAGCCAAATACACAAACATTTTTGCCTTTGAAGTTGTTGGAATGAGGACGTCCGGCTTGACAGAATTGCGTCAAAAGTGGAAAGGCTCGAAAATATTTCTTGGCAAAAATAAAGTCATGAGTTTAGCTCTGGGTAAAGATGAGCAGTCAGAAATCCACGAAAATCTCTCTCAGTTATCAGAAAGGCTTCGGGTTAGCTAAATTTTTTTTACGTTTTACTTGTTACTTGTTACTGGTTCAAGCTTATTTTATAGGTATGCATGTGCATTTAGAAACGTGGTCCAACCTAATGCTGGCAATGTTTTTCAATGGCATTATCAGTTTCGCTTTTGGACAAAATTAAAGTAAATACAAGCAGTCTATAGAGAATTTTTCTTTTCTTTACGTCTTGTATTGAAATGTGGGATTTTCTCATATGTGCTGCTTGTTTTACAGAAGATTAGTAAACGCTCTGAAAGCTCAATCATTTTAATGGTTATGAAATACATCTTTGATATGTATTTTAATGTTCTTGTTTGATTTGAAACTTACAGGGTAGCTGTGGCCTATTGTTTACAGATGAAGACGAGGACAAAGTTACAAAATTCTTTGAAACTTTTGTCGAATTAGATTATGCTAGAACTGGAAATAAAGCGAATGAAACTGTAGTGTTAGAAGAAGGAAAATTAAGCCAATTCCCTCATTCCATTGAACCTCACCTTAGATCCCTTGGACTCCCTACATCTCTACAGAAAGGAGTAAGTATCCTATTATCGATTATTATTATTCTGAATTTTTTTCATAAACTGTACCTATGACTGTATGATTTCACAATGATGCCTTTTAATCTGACACCTCTTATGAGCCGTAAATAAATGATTCGATCTGCTTTAAGCAACTTCTCTGAGTATTTCAATTTCAGTCATATTATATTTTGTGTATTTTTTCTTTAATTAGTATTTTATTCGATAGGAAATTAGTATTATGTATGGTATTTGTATTGTGGTATAACATTTTCAACTGTTTACCTTTTTACAGATCGTAACCCTTATAAAAGAATATACCGTGTGTAAAAAGGGACAAATTTTAAATGCTGAGCAAGCTAAAATTCTTGTAAGTAATAAAACTTGAAAACTTTAAGTACATATTAGTTTTTAATATAGTTTCTAGTATCAAACCATACAATGAATTGCATTGGTCCATCATAAAACTCAATAATAAAAAATAAAAATGATTAATTAAAATAACTTGTCAATTTTTTTGTTCTATCAAAACAGAAACTTTTAGAAAGGCCGATGGCTGAATTTAAAATCGTATTAGACTCAATGTGGTCACCCCCAAATGAATTTAAAGTCTTTCCACGTGAAGAGAGCGAGGAGGAGGAGGAGGAGCAAGATGAAGATGTTGAAAATCAAAGCGATGATGAAGTTCAAGCTATGGATGACGATGGAGATGATGACTATGAAGATATTGATGATGATGACGACTAATTTAAAATAATTTAGAATCTACTGTAAATACGGAAGTACAAAATACATCAACTTTATTATTCTCTCCATCGCAGATCGCAACATAGCTCTTCAGAATAGTAAGAATTTTGTGATATGACTATTTTATATTTTATCTTAAGTATTGTGATTTGTTTTTATGAACTGTACTATGACTGTGTGATTTCACAATGATGCCTTTTAATCTGACACCTCTTATGAGCCGTAAAAAATGATTCGAACTGCTTTAAGCAATTTTTTCTGAGTATTTCAGTTTTCAGTCATAGTAAAGCTTAATTTGAATGTAGTTAGTAGAGAATAACTTTGGAATTATCAATTTTCATTCAATTATTGTTATATTTTCGTTGTATTATAATAACAGGCGGAGAAATCTGTCAAGTTGGGTCAGGCCGGATGAATAGAAGAAATGTAAGTTTCATGCAAACAATCTACTTTAAACATACATAAATAAAGTAAAAATACAAGACAATATTGTATGATGATCCAATTTATAGGAATTGCCGTCTGATCGATGCATGTAGCTAAATCGCATACTGACAATATATTTTTTTCCATTCATTTTATACGAATATCTATGTATGAAAGAATAGATCAGACGTGCTAACTTGTTCGGATTTACTTTCATGTTCTAATCACAATCTTTTTGCGGTCTTGTTTTTGTTTTCTACAGATCAACAGACTGAGCTTCGGAATTTGGATATGAAAAGGAAAGAAATTCAACTTTATTATGTACCTCTATAGCTAATCGTGTGTGGACCAGCCAGCAGAAAATCCAGATATCACAATTAAAAAATAACTCGATGTCAAGTAAATTAAGCTTTGTTTCTAGTTTCTATTATGTTGTCTCTTTTGTTTGAAATTCGAAATAATGTTTAATGATCCGGTAATAATGGCATTATTATAATTTTCAATTTTCTAATACTGTGCTGCATTTAAGTATCTACTTTTATCATATTCTGTTAGCTGTCTAAAATACTACAAAACAATGGTTTAAAATGACCGTCATACAGCTATTGGTGACCTAAGTTTTGTTATACTAGCAATCGTATGACATGTACTTAGATTTCATTTTTCGTCAAACTCTGATTACCTTCGTCAAACTATTATTACCTTCGTCAAACTATTATTACCTTCGTCAAACTATTATTACCTTCGTCAAACTACACTTTTCTCAATAAAGAGCGTTATACATCGTTATTTTATTACTTGTAATTCATTCATTTATACTTATATCTTATATCAATATTAGTTTTCTTATCTTCTATCATTGTGCATGAAAGTTCATGTCATATTATAACAAGCATTTTGTCATAAATAATACTGATAATTGATAATACTTACGTTTAGTAGGGTAAGACGAAACAAAATATCTCAAAGACGAGAGAACAACATCAAGTTAGGAGAACCAGGAAGAACAGTAGTTAAAGTGTCTCGGATTATTCCGCAGAGCGGAGTTGAAGGGCATGTTTATTAATATTGTATGTAGGTATAATATTGCTCATGAGCAATATTATAAAATTCAAAATTAAGATTAACTGAACGATTAAAAAACGAACAAGATGGAGAATGGAACGTAATACAGGTTGCAAAAACAAAGACAAAATTCGTAGAACTTGCACTGCAAAATACATACTTATAAAGTAAGTAGGGTAGATGATACTGAATACTGACCATTAAATTTTCGCTATACTTTTGGTGCTGTTGTCCTCCTTCCAGTATTGGTATTATAATTATTGTTGTTGACATTTGCACCTGTATTCATCATTTCATCTTTATTATTACTATTGATGATGAAATTGAGCATGTACTTTTGTTTGATCAACTGAGCCTCGACTGCTTTTGCACGGGTAGCTTTGAACACAGCCGCAGGATTCTCATTTCCGTCCAAGTTGATGAGACACTGCGCCTCATTTCCGTACCTAACAATGAGTTGTGGATGCATTTTATACATTGTTTATGGTGAACAATTTTTTTCATACCAACTATCTACATGAAATTTTATATCCGTACCAGTGGAGGCAGGGTGAATTCATTGGCCCATAATGTTCATACTGAAGCTTGACCAACTCTTCACAGTCCGCGACAAAATCTTCAAAGCTATGTTTGAATATAAAAAGAAAGTAACAGGACGGTTAGTATGTATATACTACATAATGTTACGCATCTCAGCAATTAAAGTAATTATCATCACATTGGCATATAAATTAATAGTCCCAAAAATGAGCTCAATAATTAAGGAGATTATTTTTTACTTGTAATTGGGAATTCTCCGTTTTTTCTCTACCCGCTCCAGTGCTCGTTCTAAATCCAACTCTAGGTTCACAATTAGTCCTGGAACTACGCCCCGCTCCAGAAGTTCTTGAATGGACAAGTCCTCGGTTGGATAATTGTCATAGACGACGCCGTGATGTTGGGCTCTACAATTAACATGCATGACAATGTAGTTTAATTAGTTGACAGTTAAAAGTAGTTAAAAATGGCGTCAATATTAGTGCTAATAACTATGTAATATAAACAAGTTTGTACGGTTTGAACTGAACTCACACTGGCTCCAAACGGAAAAAATCGAGGGATCGATAGACCATGTAGCGAGGAACGCTGTGACCACTCCTCAAATAAATGTCAACATTTGTTGCAAAGGTCATGACCTGTGGTCCTTCTAAGGGTTCGTCAAAGCTTAGCTTGGTCATGGCCTCCGAATGCTGCACCATCCGCTCAATCACATCCACCTCACTTACATAATGGAAGCCCAAACATCGAGCTATTCTTTTACAAACTGCAATAGGCCATCATGATAAAATTAAGGCATTAAAATAGTTGTTGCAGGTCAACCCAAAAATATGAATATCATTAAATTATGTATTTGAATTTGGAAGGCGTACATACGCTCAGTTTTTCCGGATTTTGGAGGTCCAACCACTACTAAATGGAAAGGAACAACAGGTGTGGGAGTTGGTTGACGACTCGTCTCAATTACATTATCAAGAAACATTTCCAGATTCTCTTCTCCGGCTGGAAAACCAAAAAGTAAACAAATTGTGATATTCAATCGAAATTAAGTGTGTACCTAAAATAAAGAAACAATGGAACCTTAAAAATGCTTACCTATAAAATAAATGTAGTTTCGATACAAAACTGGATACTTTTGCACTCCAGGAGCATTCCATAAATTAATTCCAGTGTTGCCTCTCCATGACTTGAAAAAAAAGTGAAGCACACTGATTTTATTCCGAAATTTCATGTTTTTCAACAGTAATTTTTGTTTGCTGCTTATTTTTAGTGTATATTATGAAGATAGATAATATAACATATTTATTTTAATTATAAGGTAAGGATACCTCAACCGGACACCAGCGTCTAAAGCGACTGAGGTGAAAGTATCGTCCTTGAAGCAGGGCCTCTGCTTGATCCGGATGAAGAATATAAAGGGACTCGAAAAAGTTTTTCCTGATTACAACAAACAAACAATTTTTAAATTTTTCACGCGCATAAATGGAAAGGTCAAACAAGTTATAACTTTAATCTAGTTTAGAGAAAAGTTATCTCGGTTCAAATTTCAAATACAGATACAGTTGGTGTCTGTTTTTATTTACCTGTAGCGCAGGGAGGGCGTGATTGCTTTTTTCAGTTTGTTTTTGGCCTCTAGCAGACTCAAATCAGTTTTATAGGACATCCAATTAATTCTCCGTCTGTTCAAAGCTATCTATTTCGAAATTATGAGATTATCATAAAGTACAAAAAAAGAATAAACAACCTTTGAAAAAATGATTTGTTTGCGCACCTTTAATGATTGCAGTCCCCTGGTTGTTATGTAATGATAGTGGAGTAACGCTTTGCTAATTTTCTTGGCAAGGGGCGTCGTGGCCCCGCGCCCACGATTGGCCTCCACTTCCTCCTGACTCGGCAGTTTTAGCGCCACGTATTCGTGGTGACTGGTGCGCGGCCTCAAAATTCCACAGGGGTTGGGTAAATCATCCTTGTTGACACTTTTTTTGCGGGAGCGACTTCCCTTGCCCTTTGACTCCTGTTCCAGCTTCCTCTGGCGCTCCAAACAGCAGGCCAGGGTTTTGCGCATCAGCCTCTGTCTACAAGTCTTCTTGTCACACTGTATAATATAAAACCAAAAATATGTAATGATTAGTGCCTTTTTTTAAATTAGGAACGAAAACAAGGATTTCTACGTTGCATGTGTCTGTATTACCCCATCCGCACTGTTGACATAGTCAAGTCAACATTACATGAGTGCGTAAAGGTCCGTTCCGCACTGTTTACATGAGTTTGACATGAGGCTTTATAGCATGTAAATTTCATGTCAAACTCATGTCAAGGTTGAACGCACTTCTTACGTTTACGTTCTCATGTAATGTTGACTTGACTATGTCAGCAGTGCGGATGGGGTATATCTTTGTGATAGTTTACCTACTTACTTACTTCCATGATGTAGACTTTCTCGGGCCAGCAGTTGATGTCCACGAGGTATTCCACGTCTCGAGCCGTGTTTGGGAAGCCGACGAGGATAAAGCCTTTGGACTTGAAGGGCTCTTCTTCCCACAGTGGTCGAATATATTCCTCGAGGACGGCGGACGGCAGCTGAGTTCCATGCTGGAGGAAGGCCTTAATCGCCCGCTCATTTTTCGACAGCTTCCCATTTTTGGCCACTTCATCCGCCTTCCGCTCTACCCGGGGGATGCTGTCCATGGGGAAGGACTCCAGCTTTAGTTTTACATTTGAATCTCCCGCACCCAAGGATTTCAAGGCGAGCTCCTCCAGCTCTTTTCTCTCCTTTTGTTGTTGCAGCCACTCGGCGTTTGGGTCAAAATCCTCGCCGTACATTTCTTCTTCAGTGTCATTTTGTTTATTTAGTAGGGAATTTATCTTTCCTCCACTTTCCTCGTCCTCTGTCTCGTCTCCAGTGTCTTTTGCGGCTTTAGTGTCGTCATCTTCTTCATCATCCTCCTCTTCTTCATCTCTAAATAAAATCGTCCAAACATTTAAACGGCATCCAACTTTAGCATGACCAAGTACATAACCTTTTGAAAATCTTATTCTGGTTCTTACTCTACATCTTCTCTAGTTCTGATGTCGCCGGTGCACGGACCAATTTCAGAGCCCGTTCGGCTTTTCATAATTTCCTGAAGCCGATCTCGAAAGTTGACATAGTAAACTCCCGCCTTTTCCGCCAGCTTGAGCGCCACCTCTGTTTTCCCGCAGCCTGGGGCGCCTGTGATACAAATCCGGGGCGGCGGGATGCACCGATCAGTGGCGGATTTTGGTAGATATTTTCTCGGATTGTCCATGAATTTGGCGCGAGCCTCCGCACTCACAAAGGTGTAGAGTCGGTCCTGGAACCGGAGGGCGTATTTGGACGCCCCCTTCCGGATTTGCCGGGTTTCATAGAGAGTGACGGGGCAATAATAGTGATGGCTACCGAACAGCCGCTTCTCTTCAATGTCCGCCAGCGCCTTTCGATATGCATCCGGTTTAAAGATCAGGCTCATTAACAGAGCTTTGGCGCCACCCGCGTAGCCGTCAAAATCCCCGTCCGCCCCCTCCCCCTCGTCCTCGTCATCAAATTGACTTTGAACATCTTCATCCTCGTCATCTTCTTCCTCCCCCTCCCCCTTAAATTCAGAGTCCTTCCGCTTGTCCTTACTTTTCCCGCCATCCGCCCAAAGGGCTAGGGACTCCTTGACGTCCGCCTCGTCATCCGCCAACTCGGCCGAGGTCACAATTTTGGGCGGGAGGGTAAATCGAGCTTCCAGCTCATCCCACAAGCCCTTGGCTTTTTGCAGGGGGCCCTTTTCATCCCCATAGGAAAACACCCCGACCTCCCAACTCTTGATCTTGGCCTTGCTGATCACGGGGTAGACCATGTTCCAAAAGTCGTTGAACTGCTGGATCTGCTTTTGAAAGTGTTTTTTGATAGACACAGGCTCTTGCACAGCCGGAGCTTGACTTTTGGCCAATGCAAGCTGGTCCAGGCAAGCTTCGTCCTCGGGGTCACAGGTCAAAGGAGATGGACCAGATTCTGGGTCAACTGGCTTTGGGGTGTTCATCCCACTGGGGGTCTTCACCTCCATGTCGTTACCATCTTCCTCCAAAAGGTCATCCACCGAAATGGACTTTGACCTCAGCTTAAAGTTCACCTTGGTTTTTGAGGGTTTCGATCCAGGCTTTTTCTTTCGATCAAGGTCGAATTCTTCGGGGAATTTGGAGATATTCGACGCCGTGAAACCAAGTAGTTGGGCCTTAGTTTCTTCGTCTAATTCTTCATCTCCTTCTACTTCTTCCTCTTCACTACCTTGGTTTTGGTTTTGGCCGACCTTTGACCGTGACCTTGATCTTGACCCCGACTTATCAAACATATCAAAGGCGGTAAAGTCTTCACCTTCATAGCAGCGCACGAGGCGCCGTGCTGCTTCCAATGACAGGGTCATTTTCATGTCAAAGGGCACATTTTTGTGGTTAGGGCGTGGGACGATTCCCAACTCCTGTTCACTGGCCACCGAGTGCCAATGTTTGATGCACTCGGGAGGAATCAAAGGGTCGGGCGGGACTTGACCCTCAATCGGACCTGGGTTGACAGGGGGCTGACAGGGGGTGTCGCCGGACATCAAGTAGGGATTTCCCGGACCCAGATTGGCATAAAAGAGGGCGGATGCCTTGGCCTCCATGTCCATGTCAATGTCGGTATCATCCTCGGATAAGCCGGTGCGGGATCGATGGCGCCGTCGATCCGCGTCGATTTGGCGCATGATTGACGGTGTCTCCTCCAGACGACCACATAGGTTGTCCTTGGGAAGTTTGGCCGCGCCCTTTTCCTGATCCGCCTCATCTTCTTCTTCTTCTTCATTTCGGAGGTAGTAGTTGGCGTCCATGTAACCGTAGGAATAGTCCTCTCCTTCCGTTTGAAACAAAGAATTTTCACCTAACCGCTTTTTCCGGTTACCTAAATTGTTGTAACCAGTTTTTTATGAAACATCCGGAAAATTTGGTGAATGCAATCAATTCTAGTACAGAAACTCCTGCTCATCGAAAAAAATTGATTAATTCTTGAATTTTTTCAAATTAATGACGCTTTCTCATTCTCACTCATTTTCCGGACAGGCTGTGGATTTTTAGCCGCAAAAGCGTACTTCAGATTGTTCCAAATCCGGACATTGTTCGGACTTTTGTCCTGCAGGATAAAAACTTGGTCGGGATATAAATCCGGAGCGCGGAGGAGACTCCGCCACTTTTCAACGTCCAAAATCAAATTTTCGACAATCCAACCGCCGGAACTAAAAACATCAAATATTAAAATGCAGATTTTTCAAGGTTTTTGTAATTTCCCGAAAGTTTTCAAGAAGCCGTAAATGCAATGACAAAAAACGTGAAGAGTTTCAAAAATATGAGGTCAAAATACGAAAATCTAAAAGCTGCAAAAATATTTACGAACAAGTGAGCATATGGAAATTTTTGCTGAAAACATTTCTCAGCCTCCCGAATCGCCATCCTTAGGATATCCTCATAGATCTCCGAGGGCAAAGTGGCAATCCACTTTTCCTTCTCGTCAACCTTGACCCTGACCAGCGTTTGCACCCGCTCATCTTGGTCACAAATTGGCGGCGGGTGGGGTATTGGCTCCGTTAGTTCAACGCACATTTCTGGATACCGCATTCGCAATGACTCTGAACGGAAAAAGGAACTGGTGACAAACCAAATCAACATTATTTGGTTAAAAAGTACAAACATTTATCCGGAAAGTAAAATTTACCGTCGGGCTCATTGTCATCGTCACTGAAGAGTGGAGAAGAATCTTGCTCATCGTCGGTGATGACGGCGACCTCTGTAATTTTCGGCGGTTTTTTACAATAGGTTTTCTTTCTTCTCCGCTTCTTCCTCTTGCGAGGACGAGGTTCCTCCTCCTCGCCAACCCCTTCGCCAAGTTCCTCGTCGTCGCCCCCCTCTCCCGGCTCTTCGCCCTCGCCCAGCTCCTCTTCTCCAAATTCACCCGCCTCTTCTTCACCCGGACGGCGCTTTTTCCGGGATCTTCCGGGACCGCCGCCGACTCCCGGCCTTCCCTTGACCTTATATCGAAGTTTCCCCGCGTTGAAGAGCTCCACCGCCAATTCTAACTGTTCTTGAACACTCCATGTGTCTTTTCCTTTTCGCTGGGTTTAAAATTACAAGAAGAAAAATTTATAAATTGCCAAATTTTTCAAGAATTGTCCCAATTTTTCGAAAAAACGGCTAAAAATACTGCGATTTTAATATTTACAATGTCTTCAACGAATTTTTTCCAGGAAAATGCGAGAGGTCGAACTGAACATGGGCTAGCTTTGTAGGGTTCATCATCCGACAGTTTGTGGTATTCGCTGCGATAACGCATCTGGCGGTACTTCATCATGCGACACTCGCGCTCCGCCGCCAACGCTTTGTTCATCTCCTCCGCCGCCTTTCGTCGCACGTAATCCTGTAAATAGAAAAACGATTAAACGATTGAAATCTCTTCATTTCGAAAATTCCCGCGCTGAACTAACATTTAGTATGCATGTAAATGGACAGTTGGTTAATTTTGAATTTCGTACCGCAATCCATTTTTTGACTCTTTGGCGCCGCAGGCGTTCGTGACGCTTCCAGGCCTCGTGATTTTCCTTGTCGAGCGACTTTTTGGCGGCGGTTGTGGTATCAAAGCGTACTTTAAAGAGGATTCGCTGCTTTAGACTTTCGAGATGCTTCCTGATTTGTTTTTTCATGTCAATGACGACGCCGCCCGAGACTTTGGCCAGCTCCCGCGAAAAGGCAGTTTTTCCCGCCAGAGGGTGACCCACTACAAAGAATTTGACGGGACTCGTGGGCATACTCGAAACTAAATATTGTCGTGGGTTGAACTGGAACTTGACAACGGCATCTTGGGACGAGAGGAAGTAAACCTTGTCGTGCATTCTAAGATAAATTTCAAAATTTTAAATGAGCTTTCGAAATTTGCGATTAAAAATATTGGCAAAGACTAGGTTTTGAATTTTATTTTTTGACTTTACCCATAAGCTAATTCTGGCTTGCCTACGATAGATCGACCTTCCTTGAGAGCCACCGGACACAAACTTTTCCACCGTGAAACATGCCATCTGTTTGAATTCAAAAAGGCGTCAGTGACATTGTCCATTTTTGAAACAATACAAATGATATTTTAAAAGTCAATAGTCAATTTGAATACAAAATTGAAAAAGACTTGAAATTTGGCACCTGAAACGAGGATCGATTCTTCCACGAGTGAGGGCCTCCTTAATAACGGCGTCCCAGTCAATTGGGAATTCTTCTTCCATATTGTCCGGGTCATTGGGGTCAGGGATGCAGCCTTCGTCGTCAGAGGAAAACTCTCCTTCACCTTCGCCCGCATCCTCAGGTCCAATCCGGCGTTTTGCTACTTTGTCCATTGGGTGAAATATTTCGACCGGGATGAAACTCGGAATGAGACCCAGTGCAGTGATAATTGACATTGCATTCTTCCATTTTACCCAAATCACACCAAAATTTTATCCTTTTTAATGATTTCAATTTTAATGTCAGTAAGTTTTAAAAATAAAAAATAATTCTACTATGTACACACAATGTTCATATTTTGAGCTATGAGTGGAGTCTTAATTATTGGTAGAAGTTAAAAAGTTGCTTTACTTTGAAGATAATGGATGGTGACCAGTATGCATCCAGCTCGAAAACTTTGGTGCGATCAAATCCATTGATAAAAGACTGGAGCGCGGGGAAAGCATTTCGAAACTTGTCAAAATCCCGCTGAATTTGATCCGGGTGATCCTCTAAACGAGAAATTAGTCGACCAACTATGGACGAACGGAGTGGTGCAAAATCGGCCACCTCTGAGATGTCGGGCCTTTCCTAAAAATATTGTCGAAAGTGGTTTAAATTTTTCGAATAACAAAACAAAACATCTAAAAACATCGAAAAGCTCAAACCAAATCGAAAAATATCGGAAATCTCAAACCAAATCGAAAAACATCGAAAATCTCAAATGAAAGAGAAAAACATCGAAAATCTCAAATGAAAGAGAAAACATCGAAAAGCTCAAACGAAATCGAAAACTATCGAAATGCGCAAAAGTCGTCGAAAACTATCAAAAAGCGCCAAGCATAAGAAACTGATGCAAGCATAAAAATGTTCATACCTTCGGCGACGTCTCCTTGTCCTCAATGACTAGATCCTGGACACTGGAGGCGACATTTGAAAGGGAAGCCTTAAGAAGGCCGCGCATTGATGCCGACCTGGCTGTTAGAGAGACCTCGCTCTTCAGCGGTTGCTTCATCTTGGATTCGACATCCTCTAGCCCTCTCACATCAACACTCGAGATCGCCGTTTGAATGTATTGTTTCTTCACGTACACTTTCATGGTTATCGGATCTAATTTTTGATCCTGCCGTCGCTCAAACAAATCTCGATCTTCCATCTATGCAAGCAAAAGGTCCACTTTGAAAATTTGAAAATATTACCTTTCTACCCTACGTTCGATTTGACGCAATATTTTCACACAAATATGTAATCAAATTAGATCGCAGGTCACAGGTCAACAGGCAAAATGTTTGAAGCTGACCTGCATGAAAAAAATGTAGTCGGGTTGAAAGGGAAGTAAGGTCAACATCTCGAGTTGCTCTTCGATCGATATCTCTTCCGATCGAATCATTGGCCATCCATCCAAAATATAGCCGCTGAATAAAACCGAGAAATTCCATGTTAAAATATTCGAAGAAATCATTTTCAAATGCGACCAAAAGGTGGTACTCACCGATGATGAACATCGAGCATCTGGATCCGCTGGCAGGTCAGGTCAAACATGAATCGGTCTTCAAAGCCCTTCATTGGAAATCCTTCTGGGTTTGGTTGCGGGGGCATAGGCGAATTAATAGGCTTATTGGCTCCATCTGTCGCCGCGTCCCCGCCAGCGCCACCTTCTGGATTCGGACTAGCGGTCGGATTGAAAAATTCCGCCGCGGATTGAGCTGAAGGAATTTCAAAAAATAAAATTTGAGAGTACGTTTTCAAAAATATTAAATACGCTGTTGTAACGTAATTAATTATTTTTCTTACGACTAATGTAGACGAGGTTCATTTTCTGCGCAAATCTTTGAGCAAAAGTGGTCAGCCCTATCCCAGGTTTACCAAGGACCAGAAAATTGTTGGGCTTTTGAAGGAGACCGGTCTGCATATTGATTTCGTCAAAGTCGAAATAGTCGAGGTCAAGGTTCAGTTGGGCATGATTGTCCAAATAGGCGTTTCTTCGAACTTCGAGCTTGCTAAGCAGCTCCCCCACCTCCTTGTCAATGGTCTCGTCCTCCTTCCCTTGATTAAACTCGGACCCTTCCAAAATGGGATCAGGGGCGACTAAATACTGCGGCGTGGGTACTCGAAAGTCTTTGTCGGAAGAGAGCATGAAGCGCGCCATTTGATCCGGGTCATAGCCGTAGCCCCAAGGACCCTCCGCATCCATATCGTCCACAATCGGTGTGTCTGCTGGCGGTTCTACGGGCATTGCATTAGCCTGACCTTGATCTTGAACTTGACCTTGAACTGAGTACTGGGCATTGTTGTCGGCCCAGTAGCCGCCCTGCAAATCCTTGTCGTCTCTGGCTTGGGCGTCATTCCAACCCTCGACGAGACCCGTCCACTGAGTTGAGCTTTCGGTCGAGAATCCCTGGGGGACGACGGAACTGGTCTCCGTACCGGCGTTCGTAAAGCGGCCAGCGTTGGGCTGGTCCTCGAGATGCTGCAGCGCAGAGTTGAGTCGACTCTCTTTGATCTGGTACTCGGACGAAGCATTGATGATCTCTGACGTTTGCACCGCGTCAGAAACCGAAAGTTCAGACCACCTGAAAATCCAGCCAAACAAACCAATTATACATTCAACTCTTTTAGATTAAGTGCTCATTTTTTGTATAAATTCTACTTACATGACAGATTTTTATCTCATCTGGAGTTCTTGAAAATCGGTCTAATTTAGCAGCAACAGTCCTCCAGTTCCAAGGCCAGTTTTGAACTTATTCGGCGGGATTTTTAAAGTGCAGGAGACATCAGGAAAAGCAGGATTTCGGAAAAATACTCAACATTGCATTGATGTCCAAAATTCAAACGTTGTCTTTTTTGCTTTTTGATGCTTTCTCGCGAGAATTTTGTTTTTTGTTTTGGTGTTGCCATGAAGTCTAGTTTTCAAGTTTCAATTTCGTTTTTCGTTTTTCTTTTTCGTTGTGGTATTTTGTTTTTTTTGTCGCCGTCGTCGCAGTACAGTATGCAGTATTTTTTGTTCCTCCGCAAGATCCAAGATCCAGAAGATCAAAATATTTAGAGGCCACCACCAACCACCAAATCCACTTGATCTTTTGTGCCAGGTCAATCCAATTATTTTTCATAGGAATAATCCGGGGTGAGAAGTGGTTGAAAGTTGAGCTTGTTTTTAAAATAGTACGGTTACGATTTATGATTCTTTCAGGTACCTTTACTACTTTACAGTTGTACTTATTTGTATTCATTTGTCATTAATCAATTCCTGATCTTTTATCTTCTGCTGATCCTTTAGAGTTTTCCCTGTTCCTTGTTCAGTAAAAAAAACTACAAAGCCTCATTTCTATACAAGTTATGTCGGACAGTAAATTGATCGGGAACAAGTCGTACATTAGGAACAATCCATCATCAAAATCCAAGTATTCAAGAGTTAATCATGTGCATCAGCAACATCCGAATTCGGTATATATCTACACATCTTAGGCGTACGGTGATTCTATAAATTCTTCATTTGAATTGGCTTTGACCCAAGATTTCAAAAAATTATAGTGCACATGTTAAATATTTCTCCTAGAATTCTATTTCAAATGGTGGTTGGTTCGATTCCGAATGCTTGAGCATAAATACCAATAGCGTAAGAAAATCCGATAACTCAGACCATCATAATGGCAACAACCATAAAAACAACAGCAACAACGATAATCGATCCTTCCTCTTCAGTTTATTTGGTGAAACTGTTCCAGGACATGCCAAACCTCCACTTCAACATCATCATCATCACAAGCAACAGCAGCATCTTTTGTCCTCTCGAAGTGTCGTTGAGAATGGGAGTAAGGGCTCAAAAAAGTTTCGAAGAAGAAAAGTGTATAGAAATTGTAGGTCCTCGAGTAACTCTTCCAGCAATATTAACACCAGATCCAATAATAGCAATATTAAGGGTCGGGACTATAGTTTTCATTGGCCCGGAATCGAGGACCTCATTCCTCATAAAGCTGGAGAGTCTCTTGCCAGCGGGGATTGTGATCGGCAACAGCATAATATTCATCATCAAGGGCCACGCACCACTACTACAACAATTAATACACCAAATAATATTCTTCAAAAAAATAATCCAAGAGAGCAAAAGAGGGTTTTGGAACAACAACAAGATAGTCGAAATAATCTAAATATAACTAATAACCGGCAAGTGATACCTCAGCAAGATCTTCAGCAAGATACTGATTGTGTAAAATTCTTAAAGTTTGACAAATATCAAGATGAGCAAATTTTGAATGAACAACCTTGCACTGAAGAAAATCTGTCAACGTGTTCGAACCTTGACACTAAAAATAAGTTTGAGTATCGCGAGCCAAACAAAGAAGTGCTACGAGAGCAAAGGTCACAACGAGTTTGGGAGGAACCTCTTCCCAAGCTCAATTCTTTAGGCTCACCACGGAGTCGCAAGTTGTTATCCCGAGATAATTCTTGTACCAATAATAAATCTACCTTATTGTCACCTAGAGATCAGCATCATCATCATCAAAGACCTATTGAACCTTTAGATTCCAGTTTGAAATCGAATCAAGAACAACTAAGCAACATCAATTCGGAAACTACTCCTACTACAAATATCAATCGAAGAAATCTAACAGCTGTCAAGTCGACTGTATTCACATCATTATTACCATCTATTCCTAATGAACCTCAGCAATCTGGGAGAGCAACAACATATCGAAAAATTAGTCAAGATGATCATAGTGTGACCCATGATTGTGACCTTGATGTTGATGAAAATGATGACGATGAAGAGGACCTAATAAATCCGCTAAATAACGCCCCATTTTTTGATACAAAGCAGTTTGGAGATTGTGACAGCAATAATGGGAACCTTTGTGAGCTGTTTGAAATAAAAAAGTTTGATGACTCACCCTCCTTCTTTGAGAAGCTAATCAAGCCGAACTGTAGCAGCATCAGAAGCAGAAGCAGAGGCACGACCACATTCACTGTAAATCCAATTTTTATAGATAACGATAATCATAATGTCAACCCTGAACATTGCCATGAAATTAGTTCATCGATCAAACAACAAAACCAAAATGATCATGTGCTTAACATTAACCTTAAAAATAAAACAGGGAGTAATACTCTTTCAGAGGAAAGCAGTGATCATAATAATACCAATAAGGGAGCTTCGCTCCTTAATAATGACAACAGTAATAAATCAAAATCTTTAAAAATATTTCCAGAATGGATAGAAAATCCTGGTGATGGAATTTCAATCTTTGACATTTCTTGTCCCGAGTTGCAACTCGGATCTCGGATGGTCGACAAGCCAAAGCCAAAGCCAAAGAAAGAAGATGCAAGTCACGAGGAAGATCAAGTTTTCAAGGACTCAAAAACAACAACTTTGGAGAGTTCAAAGAATGAAGAAGAAGAAGAAAAAGGTTACCAAGAACATCTCAAGAACCACAATATAGCTTTAAATAAAAATAATAACAGTACCGGCAATAACTTTGAAGTCAAGGATCCTGAGACGAAGCATGACAAAGATGAAAATCAGCTTAAAATAAATAAATTAAATACATTGTATGTTGATCCACTATTATTGCTCTCCAAACCCTCTGAACAGATGATAAATGCTGGTGGTGACCTACAGAATGAAAATTACAATGCCTTTCAATTTGAGCTCGATATTCTGAAACAGGAAACTTTTAAATACTCAAACAGCATCATTTCATCTAAAGATAAAGCAGATTGTCTTAAGGATCAATCACATTGTGCAACAGCAGTTTGCGAAAATAATGTTGTATCTGCATCCATTTTAAAAGAAGTCAGCCTTAACAAAAACAACTTTGATACAGAGGATGTCATTTTTGATCTTGATGAGGACAATGAAAGTTTAGACGGCCTGGATCTGCTAGTAACTCGAAGAGTTCGAGATGCTCCATCTTCAACCACCATCACCATTCCCAGACCCTTCTCTGCTGCTTATGAACATTTGATAGACATTGAAGCAGACGAGCCAGAAGTTCTCACTGATTTGTTCATTCCGCCCAATTCCTCTGTCATCACCGGAACTAGTTTAGTGGTCGAAACATCAAGACAATGTACAGATGATGCAGTATCAAACGAACTACTGAAAGGAGAAGGAGCAGCAGAATTAAAATTAAATCACCCTGAAGAACTGACGAAAAGTCTTAAAACGGATACAAATACAGCAGCCCATTATGATTGTATAACAAGGGGCAATAATCAGCTTAATTTTAACTTTACATCAGACCAACTTTTAAGATCAGCTGACAACACGAATGACAATAAGTTTAACAGTAAAACTACTAAATCAATACTGCCAATTATCGAGAATCAGGGAGACACAGAAAACTTGCCCATCATCGTGAATCAAAATCAAGATCAAGAAGTCAAAGGTGTGAATAAAGAAAATCAAAAGGGTACAAGTAGAGTTCAAACTCCAACTCAGGCAAATAATTTCCCTGGTGTAGATGGAGATGGTCAGGCAGCTCCTCCAGGTCTCCCCATGCTGTGGGAAGCGGAAGTCGCGGGCAATGAATCCAGCAATAGTAATGACACCTACATTTTGGAGGATGGAAAGCAAGTCAGCAGTGAAAAAGTTCCCACCATCAAACCGCCATCACTTGACAACAATAACAAGGTCAATGTTCACGATTTGACGCTTCCTCCATCTTCATCTCTCCGCCAGCTTCATCCCCCGCCTGAAAAGATGGACGACTCAAAAAGGCCGTCGGAAGTTGGCCTTCTTCCACTGGAGCCCTGTCGAAAACGAGTAAAAAGAAGTAAGGCAATTTTTTAAAACTATAGCTCCCGTTTTAAAAAACGACAGTGCGATTCATTTTTATTTTTATTTTTTACGTTTAATTTTTTCTAAACGAATTTTTTTGGTTTTGTTTACTCTAGAACTTCAACAATCAAAAGCTAAAACAGAAAGCAAACCCCGACAAGGGAGCCACTCACAATTTACCAACAGTTCCAAGTCAAAATTATTGTCAAAAAGTAGCAGTAAAACGGTTACCACGAATAAAAAGTCTGCAAATAATACGATGGGAAGAGGGAATATTAATCATAGTAGGATCAAAACGTCATCATCTCAAATCGCTTCTAACTTGAGGAGTAACAACAACAACAAAAACAACAGCAAAAATGCCAGCAGCCACCGAGTAAATGCGGGAAAACCCTCAAAAATACCAATCAGTACAAAGAGGCGGCTAGAAAATCATAATAATATCAACAATAATAATAGCAATGGCAAAAGGGCGGAAGTAGGCCAGCGAAAGGTCGTGGAAAATTATAAAAATAAAAATACCACTAGGAAAGAAAAAGGAAATATCCCAGTAGCTAAAGCAAAAGCTACATTTATTTCAGAAAAGCAGCCAAGATTACAAACCAGCAATATTCCTAATATAAATCCCCTCAAGTCTCCTACTTCTAAACCAGCTATAAAAAGCAACACAACTTGTAGTAAAACTAATGAAGCAACAGTCACGAAAAATTCATCCGTCAAACTTTTACCATCTAGCAGATCAATAATTAAACCACCAACTGATACTGATCATTTCGATTTGGATTCGAATTTGAATTTGATTGAGAGGATTGAAGATCCACCATCCGCTTCTGCACCTATCAGTAAAGCGCCTCTTCAAAAAAAAGTGGCAACTTCCTTTTCCTCAGAGTCCAGTGATATCAGTACGAACATAATAATGAACAATGGTATAAAGGAAGAAGTGCAAGAAAGTCTTCCAAAAATTGATGGTGTTCCAACAAAATTGGACCTAGATCCCTTGGTTGCAGTTCGTATCCCCAGTTTTGAAGTGGTAACTCTATCATCCCATCAAAGTTGCTGTGGTTATGTTGGGGCATCAATAGCAAGAAGCAAGAGTTATACCGATTGTGTGGATTCCTTTGAAAATTATTGTGTTCCTGACCTTCTCCCTTCACCGACCTTCAATGCCAATCAAGAGACCCTAAAGATTATGGCCGAGTCCTTCCTCACCGAATACCGCACTCCTGGCTCTCTCTCCTTTGCTGATAGACTCCCTCAATTTGCAGCCTTTTACGATCTTTTAGGGAGGGAAGAAATCTTGAACTATCAAGGTATTTTGCATTTCGCTCTACAAATTCAAATTTTATTTGAAAGTAAATAATTACTTTGGATTTTTCATTATAAAATTCTTTCTCAACATTAAAAATGCAAATTTTAGATAAAAATTTCATTATATTTTATATTTAATACATTGTAGGAAATCAAAGTTACTCCGGGGATGGTTCACAGTCTGCAGTCTCTCAGACGGTGAGTGTAGCCAGTAAACTGTCGAGAAGATCCCAGAAGCGGCTGTTGCACTCCACGGGCAAACTCAAAGTGGGCAAAGACGGAAGACCAGTACCCGTTAATTTCCCAAAGGGGATCAAGAGGCGTTTCTCTCTTAGAAAATGTTTATCTAGACGCTTTCCCTCCATTTTTCTTTGTTATTGTTGTTGTTATTCAAGAAAGCGGAAGCTCAAGAACCCCCATCGTAATAAATTATGCAGCAGTCAACAAAACCAGCAAGAGGGCAATTTTTATTGAAAGCAATAATGCTTCCAGCCCAATAAAGAAATTGAATTCAATCAATGAAAAAACCAGGTAATTATTTTGAGCCTAATTTTTTCAAGCGGGACATAATTAATTTGAACTCTGAACTACGTTTTATCTTCTGTCACATTAACTTGGAAGAAAAATGAGTGTTTTTCGCTGGAAATTGTTGTAATCGAACGTGGACGAGATTCAGGATTCAGGGTCATCAGTAATCAATGACTATAGTGTCAGGGTCCGGGGTCAGGGCATATTTAAGTATGAGAAAATCAGTCTTTTTTAGAATATTTCTTCAGAAAGAATGTCATCATTTTATCCTAATTTTAGCATTTACGTGGAAAATTGGTAGAATCAAAGAAAAGGAGAAGTCCGTTTTTGGGCCCAAAAAAACCCTCGTTCGGACCTATATGGCCCAAATGAAATTCCGTCAAACGGGGTTGAGTTCCTAGACCCTCTAGTGGTAGGCTTTCAAAAAATACATACATGTATAGGTCCAAACGAGGGTTTTTTTTGGCCCAAAATCCGGACTTCTCCTTTAGTACTGTTTAGTAGACATCTAGTTCCTCCAATTAAAGTTCTCTGGAGGTCACAATCTGTGACGTCTTTCAAAATTTAAAAGGCCAAAGGTCGCGCGTTGCGGGCATTAATAGTCGTTACCATGGAACTCGCACATGAAACCTAGGCCAAACTTTTTTGTTCAAAAAAGTAGCTGTCCAAAGTCCAAATACATAGTCAATGGAAGTGCCACCGAACCCAATGTAAAGATCCTCGTCAGAGGTCAGGTCAGAGGTCACAAATAATAATAACACACAAATGCTTCCCAAAACAATGAAATTGTGACTCGCCGCCTTAGCGTATTGTGATCAGGATGGCGGATAATGTGAGCCACGGTAGTCACGGAAGTCACCACGGGGGCAAGAAGCATGGGAAAGATGCTGGGCACACGGACAAGGCTGTAATAACCGCGACAGAGGAGATAGAAACCACGGACGTTGCAGATGACCCGATTAGAGGCCATGGGGAAACGGGTCAGGGCCGGCGGGGTACACCGGCTATAGCACAAAGCGCGACGGTGGATCGGGACGCGACCATCTTCGCCAACTCGCTCATCAAGAGTTTCTTGGTGTACAAGAAGCTATTTCGGATCTTCCTTCGATTCCCCTTCAACATTGTCAAGGACGATCGGCGCCTCCTCTTTGTCTTCCGGTGGAAGGCTTGTGTGGCGATCGGTTTTGCGGTGACCTCCATTCTCGTGGCTATCCAGCTCCTCCTGTTCTGTTTTAACGTGGTGGCCGTCCTGCTCAACCTGCCCCCTCTTCACAAGGGCTTCCACTACACCCTCAACTACTACAACTATTCAACCGCCAAGGTCAACGAAACGAAGGGGGCCGCTCCGGTCGTCTACAAAATGAGTGGGACGGAGCTGAGAGCCTGCGAAATGTACTTTTTCCACCGAAATCTCGTCCCCGTCCTCGTCATCATGTGCAGCTTGATGACCAGCACCGTGGCAAATCTGCTCGTCTTTACCCGACGAAGATTCCTCTGTGATTACTACAGCTTTTGGACCACGTAAAATCCTCTTGAACCCTCTCACGATGATAAATACTACTTATTTCCTGTTCATTACTGCTATCTTGGTAGCTTTTTTTGATTATTTTATGTATTGCTGTCGGCAGGGCGGTGGAGTTGATGAGGATTGACGCCGCGTATGGAGTGGCTCGAACCATGAAGATTGTGTGTTTCATCTTTGTCTTTTCAATTGTGCTCCTCATCATTTTTGCCGTGGCTGGATTTGCACCCATAACCTTTGGAACTCAGACAATTTCCACCTACATGACTGCCCGCATTTGCTACTTTGATTCAAGCTGTTATGGCGTCTTCTTTTTCAAGTATTTCTGGGTCGCTGGCATTTTCCATGGATTTTTTGCCATCTACGTTTTCATCAATTCCAAGTCTACCATTCTGGTGAGAGCGATTCAAATAAAAACTATAAAAAATATATTTTATTGATTTTAATAGAAATTTTGGGTGATAAATTGAAAGTTGATTTCAAAATAACTATTGTATGTACTTACCTATTTACTTAGATTGATTTTTTAATGATCATCAGCTCTTCCTGTGGACTTGTCGGCTTCTCATAATGCTCTTTCGCAAGTGGAATATGAGACTGGACAGCGTGCTTCACAATCGAGGTTTTATTCTCATTTTGCATATTTAGTATAATTGGCAGCTTTTAATATTTTGTTTTAAATTAAATGCTACTTTTTTTAAATGCACATCCTTTGCTTGTTATCTTTGGAGTTTTGATGTTAAAATTTAATTCGTTTGGTAATATTTAGCTGTGGCAGAAAAAGATCGAGCTACCAAAGTGGCAAATCGCACGGGGTAAGAAAGACATTTTTACCGTATAAGTAGCGTCCATGTTATTACGTGAGTCATAAACGTTTTGAAAAAAAAACAAGTTTGAGCTCTCATAATGTAAACGAACCAATAATGTAAGGGACGAGGGGGTAAAAACAAGCCACGAAACTTTTCGCTTTTAGAACAAGACCC
>JAQIVE010001654.1:0-23568 GCA_034698285.1 Sminthurinus bimaculatus | reverse complement strand
AATTGTATCAATATTCTTAAAGGTTTTTAAAAAATCACAACAAAGTCAAGTGTGCTATCGTTATTGAACGCACCTTACATTATCATATTATATTATTAATTATTGCATAAATAAATAAATAGATATAAATATATCATAACTATGCTCGGTAATTAAAGTTTGGGAATGGAAGGGTTCAGTTTTTCAAATACATGGCAGAGATGTAGTAACACACGAAGTTACGATGGGTGTTTGAGGTGCGGTATTTTGGCACAGCTCTTGTAACACTAAACGCTTCAATCATTTCAGTTTTTAAATTTTTAAACTATCTAAATGCTATATTATTGTTGACTATTGAAACGTTCAGGGTAAACTGCTTGGGGAAATTCTAAAAAGTATCCTGCTCTGAGTGGACTTTGGATGTTGAGAGTCAATATACTTTCCGATCTGCGTAGTTTTTTCATTTTGAAAAGTTTTTATCGGGAGTTCGTTTGATACCAGTAAAAACAAGCGAATACCTTACAAAAATATTTTTTTCAGTTTTTTCAAGATGACGTCATAACTATGTAATAAACACTCATATTTATGAATGCATAAACGCGCTAAGCATTTCACGTCAGTATCAAACTACTATTTCAATATGTTATGTATAGTTTGTTCAAAACTAAAGAGGCTAGCTGCTATGCACCTCCTTGTTTACACCAACTTGGACAAATAAGCGGAAAAAAAGCTTGATAGGTTATTAACTTGAATACATGTGTGTATTTTCGTTTAATTTGTTCACGTTTCTCCTGGTTCTTTGGCCCTGTATGAATGAACAGCTTTCATATAATATGATGCATATATTATACATGTATGTAAAATGTATGTGCACATATGCCAAATGGCTAATCGACCTTGTGTTTGATGGTTGCCACTGTGACTTCTTTCGTCGCATAAGAACCTCTACATAGTGTTTTTTTTCGAGAGGCTGCTATTTACTTACTTGATATCTACTAAACTACTAAACTGATAGCATATCGTATACTATTGTATAAAGATATACCCTATAACGTGCATACAAATGTAAGCAGTTTCAAACTGCATGTTTACAAAAATTATAAACATAGGGCACTATATCGTCGCTTATTACACGTGATCAGTCCATGTAAATATCCGCAAACATTAGCATTTTTGTAGTTTATAGTGGTTAAGAGTACAACATACACAATGATATATCTGTATTCTTTGGAAGGTATCCAGTTAGGGGTAAGATAAACCTTTTTGATCGCTTTTAAAAGTATGTACAGTGTGAACGAAATCGCACATTTTCAAACAGGTATGAAGGCGGAATATTCCAATAATATACTTATGTAAGAACTGAAATGGGGGTTTTTCAGTCTTAAAAAACTTGAACACATGACAATAGAATATTTTAATGGATATTGGGCAGAGAGCGCAGTCACGGTGCCCTGTTTTAGCACAATAAATTTGACATGACCTATGCATAAAGGTCACAGGGAGATATTATGACGAACGATTTTAGGAATATACGCCTCATCTGGCATATTGCAACTTACATTCTAAGAACAAAGTTTTTTTTTTGTCGATCAGCTCCGGTTACCTTTGGAGAACAACCTTATAGAGAGGAAAAAGAATGATAAATTTAAATGTCGTCTGCCAAAACGAGTCTCTCTAGTTTATGTTTTTGTTATTGTTTTCCTTGTATGTTTTTATGTTTGTGTAGGAGCGAGCTGCAAAACTGGCAGGGATGCGACGGCAAGCAAACGAGGCGAACGAGGAGCTCATTGCCGTAGTTAACCTGGAGGAATCTGAAGCTGATTAATAGTGAAAAAATACAATGTAGTAACCATGAAAGATTTCAAAACTGTGAAGTTTGATCTCAGAATTTAACAGTACCGTAATGTGCAACATTGCACAAACAAGTAAGAAATTTAAATAATGTTCCGTTTCAATAAAATTAGATTTTTTAGGGCATCACGGCTGATAGCAAAAGAGAGAGAGAGATAAAATGAGTTTGGTCACTAGAGATTTCCGAAACGGGCGTTCTATGTACAGACGTTCCCATAATATGCACTTACAATAAGTATCTTCGTTGTGTTTCTAATTATCAATAACTTTAACTTTTGACATAACAGCCGATTCATTGTTACGAGAAATGTTGAATTCGCGACCAGAAAACTATATAATGAAACATTTGTCTTTATTATGGACGAAGAGAAAAGATTCGCAGGCTAAACTGTTGAGAAAATATTAGCTTGGAAATCACGGTGGGCATTTTTATGGTCTTGAAATCTCACGTTTCTCTCGACATTAATTTTTTTTCACAACAAATTTTCTCAAACACTTTTCTAATAAACTTGATCTTATTCAACAAGCTCAAGGAAGAACAAAGAATAATTTTACTTATTCTAATTTGTTGAAATTATTCTAATCCCTTTTCACTTTTCACACAGCAAGGGATAATCTATTCTTGGACGATTTCAGAGCGTTTTAGTAGACCTGCAAGCAAATGCATCTTGGTAAAGAGTGTCCAAAGATATTAACTGACTTGATTTTACAGACGCTCAAACCAAGTCTCTCTCTTTGTTGTTATCATCAGTTGACTTTTGAAGCTTTAACTAATACTAATATTAGCCTTAAATTTAAAACGTAGTATAGTAAAGAACGACTTAAACTGAGAACTGTCAACTTAGACTTTTAATTTGCATGCATAAATAATGTAATCAATTTTGCTTTTCTATTGAATTTTCAGACATTGTATATTATATATTATACCTAGCAAATATATATACATCAAACGCATGTAGATGATGCCTTAGCCAAACAAAGTCCAAAATGACGAAAAAAACAAACGTTAGACCCAATTGAGTCTTTACTAGTTTATTTGGCCAATGGTGACGGCAAGGTTTCAAACAATTGTGCATGGTGATTGATGAAACTACTTGTTCCAGTCCAGTCTTTTTATATATATACATAGTAAAAAAGGAGATCGACCTATTTAAATATAATTGATGTATCAATCTTTTTTGCCATACAATGTGTTCCGTGCAGATGTGGGAGCATATCAACAAAAAAGACAACAGAAGCTAACTAATCTACTTACATATAATTGTGTGTGCATGTCATTGTAAAATGTGTATGTGTGTAAAACAAACCGAATGATGATTATTCGAATTATAAATTTACTATTTACGTACACATTCAAATTAAATAACAATACATAATATATATTTGATCGATGCATGTCCATTTTTGAAAATATTAATACGTTATATTATATCACAAAAAATTCTTATAAAATATACTGTATACTGTATTTATGTATTGTGTGTACATTATTATATAGAAAAAAATATGTATTTTATGCATTTATGTACACATGCATGTGTATGCAATGGTATTATTATTGTACAGTACATATTATGTTGTATTTTGTTGTATCTACCTATTTAGGTGCTATTTTTAAATAAAATTAATGTAATGCGTCAGTTCATCAATACCATAAATCATGTCTAAAAGTAATCTGTATCATTCCTAATAGGAATTTCCTATATTATACATACTATATATTATTATAAATAAATAATAATAATCATGGCAATAATGTTATTATCTGAATAGCAATATTAATCAAACAATGTGCATGTATTTTATGCAATGTAACTACTTAATTCTATAGACTTGTAAACCGTGTAAAATATAAAACGTGCAGGCCCACTTTCATTTTCCAAACTGCTCAGAAATTCAAGACAGATGGATACTTCGCACCCCGAAAAATGTCACTGTAAACCTTAATTGTGGCGAAAACAGTGCGAGTTTGCCAGTTTTTATCTCTACAGCTCTGCATATTCTATAATCTGTAAACTGTAAACCGAAGCATTATAAAATTGTACTCTTTTGTAGTGTGGATAAACTCAAAATGTGGCGAGTGGACAAAACATCGAAGTCTTAATATATCGCGAATATTGCGACTTCAGTGAGCCAGCAGGGAAAAACTAGCATGTTTAGCAGTAGCTATAGTGAAAAACTAACCGTGTATAGCCCATCAGCCTAATAGCTTAAGTATTTTACTGTCTATTGTTTACATTGAACTTGTTATGAACTTGTCCCTTACAGACTTTTAGTTTCCCATAATACCGGGTGACCTGTATAGAACTGAAGCTTTTACATGTAAAAAAACATTGAAAAGCATCAGTTCTATACAGGTCACCCGGTATAATATCTATGAGAAATTCGATTTGTAGTAAAATATTTTGTACTAATGTTACGTTTCAGTGTCTATTTGTGTAATTATGTATCATGGTTGTCATGCTCGATGACATTTAACTGTAAGTTACAACCCGTAACTTGTATTTAAAAAAATATCATTACTTGAGCTTTTTGTGTTGCGAAAAAAAAGATAAATAAATTTTACTATTTACTACAAGAATTCCCGCAGTTGGGCGATTATCTTGCCTCTATTTAACTGAGTGCTCACTAAACTATTTAGTTTTCTGTCATATATATTCTACTAACCTTGCTTTCTGTGTGTTTGAAACGAAAAATTGTGCACATACATACATACGTGTAAACTTTATGTTCTCCTGTTTGACAAAGGCATACGAATTGCCGTGTTATCACTATACTATAATATATTTTTATCAGTTTAGGGCGTCAAAAGAAAATACCACTAGCCTGTTTTTAGGGTATTGGTATTTTACGAATGTTTCAAGGGAGAATTTAACAACTTCTGCAACAATTTCAGTTTTGAAATCATTGAAGTTTTTAAGTCAATAGTAGCATGTATTAATAATTATATGATACTGGTTGAATCATCAAATGTGTGTCAAGAGAGGAAATGAGAAATGCATTTAAAAGCCACAGGGCAAAAGGGTGATCCATAATCCATAAACTACAGTGTACAGCATATTTGAGCTAAAAGTACGAGTACATGAATGCATTTATTTTAAATTTGTATGTATGCAAAAGCTAAATGAATTCATTTTGAATTGGGTTTGCAATTTGTCAAATTATTACGAAATTTCTTAATCAGTGCTGATCATGTGCAATTATGCCTCGTGTATGTATATATATAACGGAGAAATGAAACAGTTTATTAATGAAAAAATCAGCGTCATATTTTTACGCACATGTGCTCAAAGTTTGAGGCTCAAACTTGATAGATTACTGCTACAATTATGATCATGACTATGACCGAGGCATATAACATGATGTAAATGTAAGTCAAAATTTAAACGAAAACACCATCAAAATAAAATTATCATTATATTATACATACGATACGCAAGTGGAAGTGTCTATGTAAACAAATTTTGCTCTCTTTAATTCATACATACATACAACATATATGTATACAAGCACATTTACGAAGAAAATTGGACTTTAACAGTGGTACTATAGCCGTACTAGACTATTGAAATGACTGAAAAAATCCATAACTTATTCGTGCAGCAATGATACATTTATAAACATTTTAAGCATGGTATTATGTATGTAATGTACATACTTAATACATATATGACAGAAGTTTTGAGAAAAGGCAAAAGGTAAAAAGGCTATATCTAAATGTTCACTTAGTTTTTTTACTAATGTCGAATAGAATTGAGGGTTTTCTCAACGCAAACGTAGAGTATCGTCAAATTTCTATTGGTTGTGCGCACCCAGCTTTACTCTACAGAAGCGAACCTTTCTAGCTGAAAATTTCCTTATCGAGCTGGCCTTGTGTCGCTTTTTTTAATGATCCGATATATAGTTTGTACATACATACATACTACGACAAAGGGGGTGAGAAGGAGTACTAGGGTGGTCCGACGGCGTCGAAAATTCAGGTTTTCTGAATTAAATCGCTTTTGACTTTACACTTATATGCACTTTCAAAACAGACACAATTGAAATTCCTCCAAATTAATTTAATATCTAAAATTATTTCACAATTAAAATTCCAGAAAAAAAACTGGAGAACAACATCAGCTTTTGAGTAATTAAACTGCACAATTAAAAATTACGGTGGAGAACAAGCAGATCTGGAATTTATTTCGTAATTTTGACTGTCAGTCTTTCATGAAAGGTTGGAAATCAAATTAAAATTGGCATTTAATAATAATGATTGTTGTAAAATCATTAGCATCGCTTTGGTATACATGTTATTTAGCTTACTACAAAAGTCGCTGTGAATTTATATTTGTGTATGTAATACGTACAACGTACCTACGTATATTAGGTTACGAAATGAAATCGAAAGTATCTATATACACTTTATCCGTCCGAAATTTACATATTTCCTCTTTGACCAGAAAAAGGGGCAAAAAATTCTACCAACGACCCATACAGTGAAGAAGAAGGAAAAAAAACTCAAAGGGTACTGCAATTGCTCTTCCTCATTCTATACTACATACATACACAGTCTCTCTCTCCCTCTCTCTCTGCAGGTGAATAAGAAAGGGTTGCATGCTGAACTGTAGCTATATGTTTATGGTCGTAGTAAAAATAATAATAATCGACGAGACTCAGGTAGAAAAAAGGGAGAAGATGATTCATAATCAGATTCAAATAAGGATTCGGAGCGAAACACAATATGCAATTCAACGGCAAACATTACACAAAATTATTAGGTAGGAACAGACACACATCATCATCAACTTTGGATACATGCATACAAATACATATACATTATACATACGTAGGCAGCAGAACAGCCAGCCTCCTTTCTCTCAGTGTATGGACAAGACAAAGACAGAAAGAGAAAGAGGATAGAGGGACTTGAACTTGGAAGCAAGCATATGTAAATAAATAAATACGAAATACGCGTATCTAAATCTAAATTCACCCAGGAGAAAGGCGTATGTCCCTTATACAAATAAAATTAGGTACTCACGTACATACATGATTTGCATTTCTTTGGATTAAAAATCCGATGAACAGGTCATCAGTATGCACGACCTCATGTTTATGCAACATGTACAAGTGAAAGAAAAGAGAGAGAGAAAGACTTTGATGAAAAAACAGACCCTAGTTGATAATGGTAATGATGAGACAGCTGCCAGGTCCAATGTTCAGACCTTCAGACGTTGTACGTTGTAATCTGCATAAATAGAATACATAGGCATATTCTACCTACTTATGTATATGTAAAGGTGAATAATACACACATATACACGTTTTTAAAAAATATCGGATGTAAAACATGAGCAGCTTCGAAATGTATTATAATATAATATAATTTTGTAATAAGAAACGTACACACACGCACATGAAATAACAAAACTATGGACCATGTCCTGATTTCATTTGCCGTGCTTTGATTTTGGATTGAAGCAACAACAAGGAACAACAACATAACACAGTTGAATTATGCATCGTATATCTATACGAAACGGAAAAAGGAAGGAAGGAAAGAAGAGAGAAAGAAAAGTCCGTTGGAAGAAAATAGAGCCTGCAAAGAGCTGTACAATAGTACCGGCTACCAGTAGACTTTAGACGGTACAATAGAAATACATTGTAGCAATTTACGGATGAAGAGAGTGGAGAATTAAATACAAGAAAGAAATTCGGCAGAGACCGAAAGATATAAAGAAAACGCAGAAGTATTGCGCTATCAAAGTAATCGGATACCAATCGCTATAAATTTAACTGGAGGATTTTTATGACCATGATGTGGTAATGTGCATAGTGTATAACGTATAGATAATACATACAATCTTGCACAAACAAAACTGAGGGATACAGAAAAGGATGAAATTAAAGTCAGATATGCAAACATGAGTTGAATTTATCACATTTAAGGAAAAAGACTCGCATCTATCTACTTTCTGTTTCTTTTGTGACGGCTTGCGTAACATTTGCAAGAAATACGTAGTGAAATTCATTTTTTTAGATTGATTGCATGGCGGCTATACTTTATTTCTGTAACTGCTATAGATAGAAATTTTAGCCGCCGTGATTGACTGTATTTTTGTAATTTATATTTTATCTAACGTGCTCATAGCTCATATAGTTGTTACTTATTACATAAAGTAAACGATTATGTACTATATATTTTAAATTTGAAAACGTTTGACTACGTCTTATTTTTACTACTGCATACCTTGTACTGTATTCTGAGGTTAAATCTCATAATATCGAAAATCATAAACAAAGATATTGTTTGTGTGTTGCATAATATTTTGTTTGCTTTGAAACAGTTAATGAAAGCAAAAAAATAATTGTTTCGCAACAATTTCCAAAATATACTGACTGAGCTGTAGCTTTTGTACAGGTATAATAATATACAGATACATAGGTACAAATATAAAAGTATGCATGTATATTGCTATAAAAGGCACGCTGATGTTGACACCGAGTAGTGTTTAATGCGCTTCTAGTTTTTAAATAATGTTGACCTTTCTGTGTGTCAACAATGCTTATATACCTGTAATTTAATAATATGCATTGTAACGGTAAAGGTAGATTTAGATACATCAACGTGATTCATGCATGTGGATAAGCAAGCAAGAGTCTAAATAAACGTTGTGTTGTGTGATATGTAAGTAACATGTAGCAAGTTGTCGGAAAGGATGAAAGAAAAATCGTTTGTCATTGTAAACTGTACAATGTACAAATACAAAATAAAACATACCTCTCAAATGAAATTTTGAGAGACTGAATCACGATGTAAAGAACATGCACGTTTTTATATTTGGTTTTATAGGTTGTGCCAAAATTTGGTACCTCTCAGGTAAAAAATGACTAATACTAACTGAAAACTACCTAAGTTGTGTTAATGTAAAAATAGTCATGTTGTAAAAAATTAATCAATCAACACGGGATTGATACCCAGAAAATTTATATGCGTCACTACTTTTGGAACTGTTTTACAAAATAATAAAAAACGATATATGAATTTTATTTAAATCTCGATTCTCGATTTAGCCACTGAAGCAGTTACAATGTCAAATATTTTTATATCGTTAGGATTCAGTATTGGTGTCATATTATTATGATTTCAAATTATGAAGTTTTATTGTATGCATTTAAACACACATTTAAGATGAGTGTTTGTAAGTACAACAAAGTGTGATTCAGTATTACCAAATCGGTTTTGGATCATTCACAACACATGTTGTAACACGCTCATTGCACCAGCTTCTCTCATAGAGATTTATGTACTCAGCCGACAAAAAGTGCTTAATTATAGATTACAAAGATTCTGAGAAAGGTATACTGTATACAATATACATTATACATGCTTTATCTTTAATTTGCTGAGTATCTTCTAGTATCCATTGAATCCATCCGGCATTAACTTCATTCGATATCTATATCAATTATCGGCAACATCTCACGTAGTAGACGGAGTTGTAACCGTGTGTAAAAAACGCGATTCTAAAAGTAAGAGATCATTAGGCAAATCGATAGCAACAATTCTCACTAATAATATTATAGTATACAATCGATGCAAAAGTGCGAGTGAAATAATAATACATTAATACATTTTATATATTAAAGTGTTAGAACCATAGTCAACATCCCAGGCCATCAGCAGTATTGCTGTCATACGCAAATACTGATTTGCAGCACAACAATCCATGTACAACAAATACAGTTCACTCACCCCCGGTCTGCCTGGAAAACAGTAAAATAATACAACAACATGAGGATTAGTCTCCAGCAAGCATATAAGATGCATACTTTTATTCTTCTTGTTCTAACTTTCATTACAATAATATTGTGTAGTCAATGTAGCGGGTTTCCTACTTTTGAACCTATATTAAGTGGTAATGGAGATGGACAAAAAATCGGAATTGAAAACGGTGGGGATGAAAGCAAACGTGCAAAAGAAATCAAATTCAAAAGTATTGCTGAAAAAGATAACGTGGATACTCAGGTCAATGTGGACACCTTACAAGATAACAATAATAACAATTTAGACGTGGATTACAATGACTTTTTTAATCTTTGTGGACTCCCTCCCTTCCTTTCGAACGAGGAGAAGAATAGCATTCTTCAACAAATTAACAGCCTAGTCCAAGACGAAGAAAAAAAGGAGGACAATGTCAACTTGCATATTCTGTATGAATTTTTTATGTACTGAATACGCATATAATATGTATAATAATTAATAATGTATAATATGAGTGATGGAGACGAATGAATGATGATTTATTTTGATTGAAAATTGAATAATCAGAAATCTGAACTAAAATATTACATTGATTTTTATACAGTACGGCGTTATTATGGAGCTTATCTGCATGCACACTGATTTGCATAGGACTTGTGTTTTTGTTGTCGGTGGTATATTGGAAAGGATTACCGTGGAGCGTGCCTTCTCGTGCACTCCAGATTGTCAATCCTCCGAGCCTAAACAACAACAAAAGCTACAACATGACTTGTGAGTGACCAACAATTTCATCCCCACGCTTGTTTACAATTATGCATACATAAAATAACTATAACTAGATATATTATTATAGTTAGTGATTTCATTTTTATGAAAGAAGACAATGGTTTATTTTAACGATTCAATTACAGATGACATCAGTATTCCAAGGATTAAAGTCCAACGGCCATCCTTTGACCAACAATTATTTTAGTAGGGTTTTTATTCTGGTATTGACCTGTTCTTTAAAAACGATGGCCGAAAAACTTTAGAACCAACGAACCTCTTGTTTGGAGACAATTTTCACATCAAAATACGAGATACCCAGCTCCCAAAGTTGTCCAGCAGCAAGCAGCAGGCATTGATAGCAGAGGCCGGTATCATTATGGAATAATGGCGTAGAAAAACAAACACTATTGTAATAAATGACATACATGATTTACTAAGTAAAATCTAAAACCCTAGAAAGTAAATACACATATTATGTAAGCAAATATACATTTTCAACTTCAAAGAATGTTGAAAAGGAGTTGAAACTAAAAACCTGGAAGAGATATACCTAGTGATGGACCCATCTTTAAAACTGATACATTTAAGCTATTTTTTATTTTATGTCCAATCTACTTACGAACGTTTGAGATCATGATTTAAGATTCTGTTTTGTTTTAAATTCGGAAAATAAAAAACTACTTTTTAACAATTGTGCTTTAATATTTTTAGTTGTGTACTCGTATGTGTTTAACTAGGCACTTGGTACACACGCATCATTTTGCATGATTCCAAGGGAAACGAGAAAAAAATCTAGTTACTAATTGACTTTGCACACTCATAATTTATATCGGCTGTCCAATAAATTCCTAGCCGCTAAACTAACTCACAACAACGAAGAAGGCAACACGGCCGATGGTAAACTTCAAGTACTCATTTTGGCCTAAAGCTTACAATACAAATTTTCAGGCAAACACATCTAAGTCAAGACCTTTTAACGGTGTGGAGTCATCAAAATTTTGTCCTTAAACAATACCACCAAAAATAAGTTAATGCATAATTTCAGGGTTTGGATTCCCTTCTTCTTTCATAGGTATAGCCCGATAAAAAATTTGGTCAAGAAATGCAGGCACCTGAACAACGTAATACTGAAGACAATGCACAACCCGGCCAGCAAGTTCCCTGCCAATGAAACTAAACAGCTTCGGCGAAACTGTCCCCCGCATGCTTTCATCGCGAGAATTTTGTGTGTCTCAACTTGCCCACCGGACATAACTGGAACTTTCTCCTCGTAAGTATTACCTGCATCTACCGAATTGTTCCAAATGGAAAAACACGTCCAAATAGTAGCACATGTCATAGATTTTACCATTTGATTGTATTACATGTGCATACTTTCTATAGTCAAAAACTCAAATAGTAGCACAGTCCCACTATTTGGAGCAATTCGGTAAATTACTAAAATACAATGTTTATAAAACTGACGGAATCCTTTAGAGACACGAGCTCACTGACGAGAGACGCAGGTAAAATCAGCAATTTTGACGGTTTTTTCAGTCTCATTAAATACAACTATTTTTCAAAAGTTCATAAGGCGTTGTGTATTGAGTGATTGGAAAGGAATCATATTTATTTAATAAACTCATCTTCAGGCAAATAAACAAGCGGCTTCTAAGGACATGCCTATTATTTAATGTTATTTAACCGGCTCTTCTCATATAACTCATAATCTTCAACTCGAAATGTATACAATGCACGTCTTGAGACTAAAGTCTGTACTGATTACTACTGTTACTTTTCTATTGACTTTGTTCTGGACGACTGTCCTTTTATCTCAATAGCTTATCAAACTGCAAAAGACAAAAACAAATATTACGATGTATGATGTATAAATAATATATTTTGTTGACAGTATGGGGAAAAACGCATCTGAAAGAAATCATGACCGCCGTCTTACTTCTTCAAGAAAGAAGTCGATTTGAGCATGCATGTGAAAGAAAACAAACAAACATAATTACGTATTATAGAGGATCGAGCGTGGAAATCAATCAATTTACACCAAGTTCGTTAGTTCATTTTCTGTTCTCTCTCAGCTACTACGAAACTACCATCACTTGACAAAAGCTATAGTTCTCATTTTGTTTTTATAGATTTTGTTAGTTACTGTGTGAGTTTTGTAGATAGTTTTTCTGCTGGTGCATGGAAAAATGACTTTTAGTCAATATTACTACTATTACCATTGTTTTTACTTTTGCAGTCAATTTTCTATTAATTTCTCGCTGGAAGAGAATCTTTCGAAAAGATAAAAAAAAATTGTGTTGTGAATAAACGTACCTAAAAATTTTCCTTATTGATATTTTTAAATTGTTTTTTCATTGTCAAAATGGTTCGACAAAGCAGGGATTTTGTCCATTTTGCAGGGAAAATATGCAATAATTTTGTATTCCTCGTCATTCTCTTGCTTATAGTTTATCTGGACTTGTGTCAAAGTCAAAGTACAAATGGTAGTAAAATAATTGTTGACGCCAAGACTAGAGGTCAAAAGGAAGTCATCGAGAATATTCATCTACTATCACTGGAGGAGGAGAATCTCCAGCTTGCGTAAGTTATTATTTGTAATGTTGATTTATTATCTATATCTAATTGTAGTCTCTGCTTGGTACAATTCCATCATATGTTCTAATTGCTTGCGAGAGAGCAATAAATACCGGTAACAACTCACCATCAATTGAAGCAGGGTCTATCAACTGAATGTGAGTTGTGTGAGTTTTATCGTTGAGAAATGGATGATGATGTTGACGACTCTCATTATGTGTAAGTAAATAGATAGTTGTACATAATATGATGAACACATGTGTATATAATACATGTACTCATACACTAACATGTCACTTGATATCAACTTGTTTTGTGTACTTACTTTTTTCTATTGGAAATTGTAGAGCTGGAGTTATATGGGGCATAACGCTGGCGTTAATCGTCGTTCTAACTGTAATTACTTTTATAAAATTTTTGGAAATTTCAAATAATGGGATATTCTGTTACATAATGTATTTCAATGGAGGACAATACTGAATGGAATACCGTATTCTTTTTTCCTTCTAGGTTTCAATATGTCTCTGTTGTATCTTTTTTCCTTGCTGCCCAATGTATCGTCAAAGACATCAGACAGAGGCTCAACTTTTTATTTCTCCACAAACCCAGCCAAATCTAGGTACTCGTGAACATTTTTTTATTTATTTGCCTTAATTACAGTGATTACAGTCATAATTTGTCTAGAATAGTCCGATCTTCCGAAAAGGTCACTTATTTAAGAGAAGGTGAAACTTTAAAGCACTAGAGAAGGGAGCGGTGTGGCATTGATACTACAAGCGGAATCTTTTAGCCAATTCTCAAACTTCAAGCGGATGCCTTTCTCTCTCTTGTTACTTTTTCCATAACGTTTTTTCTGTATGTACTGATGTGGAATGTGGATGCAATATTTACCACAGAGATTAGTGACTCGTGATTAATATCTTCTACTTTTAGTGTTCATTTTTTACTGCTCACCTGTTCAGGAGATTAGGGGGAAATATTAAATAAACACTGGTGATATTTATGTATCTAATTTCAATGGATCTTAAACGCTAAGCAGAGAATAAACTTTAATGGGGACTGAAAATTTTGATTTCTTTGACATTGGTTAGCCTACTATGACGCCTTGGGAAACTTATTGCTCGTCACTGATGCTTTTGGACAACGCCAACCCATTTTGCCTTCGTCAACCGCCACGCGATCATTTCCAACGACTCCGTTTCAATATCCTGCTTCCTTGCCTTCAACTCCTACGAGAACTACCCTGCCCAATATCCAAAGTGTACCAACCGAATTGAAGAATGATAATAATTATCGTTCCTATGAAGTGTGAACAGAAAACAATTTTTGCGAAAATAGAGTTAACAATGATTCAAAACGTCACTGATACGAAAAGAAATGCACCGGTTTGCTGTATGTGCAGTGCACTTTCTGTATTATCTATTGTCAAACGATTGTCGAGTTATTCAATATTTTTTATTACGAATTTTCAAAAGATTGCTGCGTTATACGTAGCGTTTATAGCGTTTCGTCATTAGTCGTAATAATAAGTGTTTGAATGTATCATAAAACTGTTAAAACGAATAATACACTACTCTATGCATAGTGTGAATATTTTTAAACGCAAAATAGGTAATACTAATAATATATTATTAATATAGCCGTGTATGAAAAGTCTTTGCAATCTCTGAGACTAATGAAGGGATTTTAAACTTTCCTTCATTGCAACCACCTTTAACATCATTTATGCTCACAATACCGGTTTCGTGATTGTGGGGTCAAAGGTAAAGATGTGGCAGACTCTGAAAGTCGACAAGTCGGTGACTTGCGCGGCACTTCCACTTTACAAGACATTTGAAGTCTTCTGCAAACAATTCCCCCAATGTCATAATTACAGCCCTGGGTTTCTCACCCCTTGTAGCGGTGAGGTCATGCATCTCTTATCAGTTTACAATTGAATTCATACATTTACGATGGGTAGAAAATACTGGGCGATGATGAGAGCAAAAAATTCCTTCTTTAGTCTCAAAGATTGCAAAGACTTTTCATACACGGCTATACATATTATGTAGACAGTATATATTGTATAGACTCTTCTACAAAATGTGTATCGTTTTAAGTTATTTTTCTTAAAAAAATTTGAAGCGCCTCGACAACTTGCTAATTTTTTCAGTTTAAGCCTGCTGGTTAAGGACTTGGATTAATAATGCCGAAATAATATTGTCTGCATTAAAACTTTGATCTAGTTACTCAAAATAATTGGGCAAATAAATGGACACAAAACTTTATTTATGACAACTAATATTATTTGCAATATTATGGCAGATTTTACGTAGATATTTTTAATTTGCGGCTTAATTTCTTGACAGTTTTCGATACTCTCTCGAGTATGGACAACTTACTTCTTACTTCCACACAAAAACCGCCAAGCATAAATACATTCGGCAATCAGCAAAGAGAATGATGGGGCTCTTTACAACAGACGGTTATCTTCTTGTCTAATTTACGTTACATGTAAAATGTGTAGAGGAAATATTATACCCCATTACCCATTAGTACTTAAATTCTCAGGGCACATGCATAATACATCATTATGATTTATGATTATCAAAGTCTTTACTGGACGCATTGACAAGTGTATAAAAATGCATATATGTATACATATATCCTATGCACACTGTAAATGTAAATGTGTACCATCTTGAGAATCATCCCTCGCGCACTTCATACAAATTAGTTTAGTAATCCTCTTTTACATTTTACGTCTTGTAGCTGATGTATATTTTAAGGTATGTGGATGATAATTATGCCCGATTAATATTAATGATTATTCTTGTATCAAGTGTTCGGCAAGTTTTAACATATTTGTGTATACATACTTAAATAAATGACGTATTATTATTTACTTTTCTGCCATACTAATTCCATCTCAGAACGCAGTACACGTCATTCCATAATATTTCGTAGTTTGTCTTTGTCTCTATATAAAGATGACTCGTGTATTCCGCATTTATTCGATATTACTTTGATCGTTCGTTTGTTAGAGATGGAGATGGGGAAAAAAATTTATATAAAATGATCTTAATGTGATACGAACGTTCAAAGACATGGCAAACACATGTAAACTGTAGAGTATCATAAGCAGTTCCATTTTTCAAAAGTTCTCTCCGTTTTCGCATTTATACAACATTATATAGCCAATAATTTATTAGGGGGACATTATGATGTATGTATTTGTCTGTTTGTGTGTCACACACCAGCCTAGTGTGTGTGTGTGTGTATGTTTATTATGCAAGAGCAGCGTTTCCAAGTGTGAATTTTTTTTTTTGGGAAACTTGAAACTTTGAGATGATACGAATACGAATTGGGTATATAGCAATATAGCTTGCAGTTCTTTCGTTGAATATGTATGTAATACATAAGTATATGTAGGGAGCATCCTTGGTCTGCAGATCTGCTGGATGAGTTATGAAGACGGTAGGGCCGGATTATTACACAGAATGGAGAAAAAAAATGAAGAATATACAGCAAAAACCGTACTAGTAAATGTTGATAATGTACCATGTTAACACTGTGCAATGTGCACCGTGTGTGTGTGTTGTGTATCTATGCAAAAGCTCACACTGGTATACCATATGACAAGTGTATTCTGACAACGACTTCGACTGCTGATTATGCATACTACACATAAACACATAGTTTAGACTTACTAGAAAAAAGAGAAGAAATAGTGTAAAGTAGAAGTAATAGCTTCAAAGTTCTAAACATTTGCTCCTAATGCCTTATTATGATGTAAGCGAAAAACCCCATACACAGAGAAAGAGAGCATTTTTCTTGCAGTTATGTCTGTGCCTAAAATGTATACAAGGATTTTTTTGTCGAACTTCTTTTTCTACTCCTTCTAACACATCTACACATATTGCTAAAACATTATGTATGTATAATATTATTTAAAGGCAGATGCAAGTTCAACTCTCCACTCCCTTTGTGAAAACATAAGAAAAACGAGAACAAGAAGAAAGAAAATGAAAAAAGACGACATAAATAGGTGTGTGTGTGTATATCAATATGATATATATATCAGTCAGTGTTATATTATGATCCTTCTACATCCAGAGTAAACGGAGAGAAAAAATCTCATCTGGCCTTAGTTTTTTTTAAGACTATGTTATTATTATTATTAGCTAAAGTTGCCACTACTCAGCGGGAAATACACACACTATGTATGGTCTATATTATGCTAGACTTATTTGAGCAGTACTTACAAAGTTGATGCATTTTTTAAAAGTATAATTCCGAGTTTGTCGATTGCCCATTTAATCACCTAAAGTACTGCAAATTCATGTTAAATTTATTTATTTTATTTCTTGATAACACACATGTACACGGCTTACAACTTATACAAATATGTATCTTTTTAGGACCAGAAACGAACGGACATAAATACAAGTTTATGAAACTTATATATCAAGCGTGCAAAGACGATTCAAAGATCCCCCTCTTAGATCCGTATGTACATAGTGTATGCATTAGGCTATATGTCAATTTACTATAGTGTTACATGTTATAAGTTACAAGTTAAAAGTCCGGATTTTTAAAGATTTGTTTTTAATTTTTGATTAAAGTTATAGCTACTGAACTAGTGTGTGGATAGATTAAGTGTCAATAAAGAATCATGAAAGCATGGATCACAGAGTCAAAACGATTGACAGAGGATGGAATCTAGGGATACACTCCGAGAGATTTGAGAATTATGAATTGGAAGGACTTTTTCAGGTAAAATCTTCATCATTCATTCATCATGTTATTATGTGCCTAATGTTTTGACTTTGTTTATATGTGTGTGTACGTTTGACATTATCTTTTTTTCGTTCATGCACATTGCACTTACACATAATCACATAATCAAATATCAAATAGTCATTAGCATTTGTCTTCCTTTTGTAAATAATAATAATGTTGTTCTAAAATTATTTCAGCGCTATGCATCTAAAGTACAATCAAGGTACAGTATAATATCATAATGATAATAAACTCTTTAAATGTTACATAGTCATCATAATATATTATTATAATCATGCTTTATCAGTTTAATTGATACAGTTTTGATAAGTAAATAGTAGTAAAGATAATTTTCATGACCCTTAAGTAACTTCATTGACGAATGATAAAATGTTTCCATATTATAGTATACCTATAAAACTTTACTACATTATACATTATTGTTTTGTTTGAAACTATAGAGCAACTTTTCTCATATTTGCTCTGGGATGTCTCTGTTTTGCCCTCATCAATTGGAGATTGTCCATGGAGACATTGGCACTGGCACTCATCTCGGCCACCCTCTTTGCACTCTGGGGTATGCATATATATAAAATTATGAGCATGATTCTCTTTTAAAAATGCCAGTCACAATCTAAAAAGCTAAACTATATATATACCAATATGACTGTGCATGATGAACAAAAAACATTTCATACAATACAATTAATTTATGTACTTAAATAATTGTTAATTGTTTGTTATTTTTTTAGGTCTAAATTATAAATTTGGTCATGAGTGGACACTCACATCAGCATGGGTATGTGACCAACTTTGTGCATCCGACTTTTACACGTTTGCAAGCATGGTTTTTCCGTTGGGAATTAAAAAATTTCCCAAGGAAAATCTTGAGAAATTGTCAATATAATTGCAGTATGTAATAATGAAACAGTTGATGAATGATGTATTATTTTACTGCTCGGTTATTGCAGGTCCTCTTGTCAATTGTTTTTGTGGCAGTGGCTATTCCAGCCCCAATACCTCAACGGCTCGGTTAGTAATTTTAACTTAAAAAACTATAGTTTGATTTGAATTATGTTTCTAAATGTTTCTCAAAGAATTCAATGTCTACAGAGTTTAGTGTTTTGTAATGATTTCATATCATGCATAATGCATTTATGTATTTTATGGTATTCTCAGGTGTTGCAATGGTGGCAGCAGAAGGCTCCTGGGCTGTTGCTTATGTACTCTTCATTGCCTTCGTATCTCTTGAGATTCCTCTTTTTGTGGCAGGCTTACTCTTCGTTTTCCTGGTTTCTTCACACGTTGTCTGTGCAATACTATTTGGTAAATATCTTGTATCTGTAGTATAAGCAGTAAAAATATAATTGCAAACCGTTTTGTATAATATGCCACTTTTTTCAAATAGTTCTATCTAGAAATACTTCAAATTGTACTTTATTTGTTAACATGAAATTGATATTAATTCTCTTCTTGTGGAAATTATGTTATAGGAGTTTCATTTCGCTATCTTCAAGTTTCTGAGTTAATTGCTAATGGGCTCACATGGGCGATTATAGCTTTAACGGGTCTTTGGATTCATCGTAGAGCTGAAGGTGGAACTCGAAAAGCCTTCCTTGACACTCGACAGTCAATTCAAGCAAGACTGGCCGCACATGATGAAAATGATAAACTCGGTACGAAAATTTATTCAATTTCGGAATAGCTTTATGAATTGCAGAATGGTACATCACATGATTTATGATTTACAAATAGTTCGTATTGGATTTTTATTTTTGAATAATATTATAATTTTTAATATATTATACGTTACTTGAATTCAAATAAAAAATGTCATTTATCAAATGAATTATTTCCTTTATGATTTTTAAATAGAACGCTTGCTCCTCTCAGTGCTACCGAGTCATGTCGCGCATGAAATGAAGTCTGAACTTATATCTCCTGTGGCACGCCAATTTCATAAAATTTACATACAAAAACATGAGAACGTCAGTATATTGTAAGTGATATTCTCACCATATTATTCTACTATTTTGTTTTTGGGGATATCAATACTTTTAACTTTCGAGTGTATATACATAATTAGATACAATAATTTAGTCAGGCACCCAACAATTGAAGTATATTATCTCACAATTTGGGTATAATTTATTTCTCTAGGTTTGCTGATATAGTGGGTTTTACAGCACTTGCCTCACATGCTTCTCCTCATGAACTCGTTCGCCTTTTAAATGAATTATTTGGACGTTTTGATCTCTTGAGTCAAGAAAATAATTGTCTTCGTATCAAAATTCTTGGTGACTGTTATTATTGTGTTTCCGGCTTACCTGAACCTCGAGCTGATCATGCAAGCTGTGCTGTTGAAATGGGTAAATATATATACAAAGCCAATTAAAATAACATTCTGAATTTTCCCTTACTATAAATATACTAATATGTTGTATAATGTTTGCATCAATAGTAATTTGCAATGTTATTTATTTATTAGGGCTTGACATGATTGATGCCATTCCATCAGTTGGTGGTTCTGCAGAGTTTCAATTAAACATGCGTGTTGGAATTCACTCCGGCCGAGTATTATGTGGTGTTCTTGGTTTAAGGAAATGGCAATTCGGTAAAACAATATTCCTTTATTGTTGCTAATTTAGAGTTTAGGGTTAAACAATAAAATATTTGCAAAATATTCGAAAATTTCAAAAAAAAACAACTGCAATGTCAAATAAGAATAGCCTGTTCTAAGTAGCAAAATTAAAATTATTAATATCCATTATTTTGCACAGATATCTGGTCGAAAGATGTAATAATAGCAAATAATTGTGAGCAATCTGGAACACCCGGGCGAGTTCATATCACAAATGCTACGTATGCACAATTAAGTGGCGAATATGAAGTGGAACCAGGGAATTCTCGCCATGGAACTGGTGTACTCCGAGAAAACAATGTCACAACTTATTTTATTGTCCCATCTAAACGCCGAAGAAAGCTACTGCTCTTTAATACGCTCAAACTCCAGCAAAAAAGGAAATTATCCTTCAAAAGTGTCTCAAATGTTGTTATACAATTACTCCACTCAATAAAATACTCTGTTGAAGGTACATATTATTAGCTTGTTCCTATATTTGGTACAGTACTTTATTAATATTGTTGGAATAAATTGTTTGATTTAATATTTAATATTATAATTCTATTACTTAAAAAATATATGTATACATACTATATACTTGATTTCCGATTTTCCATTCCGAATTTTTGTAGTACCCTTTGCAAACATGGCAGTTCAACCACCCGATGCTGGCAAATCCGGCTCAATGTCCGGCCATGGTCATAATTCCACATCTATTGGACAGAGAAAGACTAAAGTGACGGAACGTTTCAAACGTCCTTTCAAGAAACGCCATGCTTCCGTCCTCCATCAACCTACAAATCGAGTGAATAAATATTTGGCTCAAGCCATCGAAGCCAGGAGTGTGGATCGAGAGAAAAGTCAACATGTTCATGGTTTGAGCCTCTGCTTTAAGGATCGACACATGGAACGCCTCTTCTACACAGAGAGTGATCAAGCTTTTGCTACAGCTTTAGCTTTGCTCTTGGCCATTTTGGTAGCCATGGGAGCGATTCAAGCGACAATCCTCCCTAGAACCTTTATACTGTTATTATTATTTTTAACGGCCTTTGCTTGGATTGCCATTGTACTGATGTTACTGCTAGCAAAAAGACTCCGGCTCATCATGTGGGACTTATCGCAATCTCCTCTTTTAAGGATAGCTATATCTGTCTTCTCAGTCGTGCTCGTATACGCTGTAGGACAGGTATGTAATATATACATAGAAATAGAAATACACTTCTGAAAATTACAAAATTAGTGACAAATCTTTAAAATTTTGAGACTGTGACTATACTGGATGAAAAGAGGTTAAAAAATAAAACTTTTTTTAAAATTTAAATAGGTGAACGTTTTTACATGTCGTACGGACGACTTGTGTGGTAACGGCACATTAAACGACAACGTTTCAACACTAGCAGCAGCTCCAAGAACACTTATTGAAGGTTTGTTCAACTCCACAAACTTGTTTTTATACCATTCTTTACGGTCATTTACGTTTTTTCAAAACGTTATTTGTCACTAAAGATGATTTCTAAAGCTTGTAATTTCTACATACATATCAGGTAGTCATGAAACGGGCATTGGGGCATTTGCTGTAAAAATGCACACAACACAACGCCCAAATATAACCCATGCAGTTTTGAAGGACCTTAAGAACTTCTTGGGCATGAATTGGGATGTTTGGACGCTGTATTTTTTGGAGGAAATTATTTTGAGTTTCGTGCTGCAAATGCCCGAAACGAATGCCCGTTTTGTGACTATGATTTTTTACTGAAAATTTATCACTACTAATATTTTCTTGGAAATATTATATTTCTGTTAAAACATATATAGAACACAGGTGGTGTCCATTACCTCACTATGTTGTCCATTCTTGTATCCTATCCTTTGTGGCGATTGCTCTATTTCTCAAGTTACCTTTTCCGCTCAAGGCAGCACTACTCTTCATAGTTGGATCAATGTACTCGTTACTTATACTCATCACCCACGGCTTTGTTTTTGACTGTTACGACGTACGGACTGAGTAAGCTGGAAACATCATAGACTTTGAGCTTTTTTGCTTCATGTTGAATGTTTAATAATAATCTTCGTTTATAGTGATGTTAAGTAAGCATCATGCATTTGGAAAATAGTTAAATATTTGGTGCGTTATTGTAGTTACATTGTGTATTTAACCCGTAATGTTTATTTGTTACAGCGCTTTAGTTTCCTCCAAATATGTAGCTGTCGTCCAGATATTATTATTCCTACTCACTGTATTAGCTCATGCAAGGCAACTCGAATGGATGGCTCGACTTGATTTTCTTTGGCAGTGGCAAGGTATGCACCGAAATTGTTATTATAATATTTTAATACAGTATAATATTATTACACATTTTTTAGCTTGAAGATAACAAACATAATTGAAGATGTACTACATAATATGTGTATTTATTTGACTATATAATTCTTTTCTATTGCAGCTCACTCTGAAAAGCAGGAAATGGAGTCCTTACAACAATCAAACAAGGTAAGCTTTCACTATTAAGATTTTACTTTTCATTCACTCGAAGTCAATATAGAATTAGGTTCTCTTTTCCTTCATTCAAGTAATAATTTCAAAGCAATAAATAATTATTTTTTTATTCTTTCACGTTCTTCGGATATCATTGCCAAAGTGTTGGAATATGTGTATTATGATTGTCACTATGATTACTACTCTCAGATTTAACGAGGATACATTTGATTAATGTTGGAATCATTTTTTATTCTTTATTGCAGAAAATCTTATTCAACCTCTTACCAGCTCATGTTGCTCTCCATTTTTTGGAATTTAGAAATAATTTGGAGCTGTATCATCACAGTTACTCTAAAGTAGGAGTCGTTTTTGCAACTGTTACAAATTTTCAGGAATTTTATTCTGAAGTAGAGGGAAACAATCAGGGTAAGTACAAATTTCCGAAATAGGTTATAACCTAGCACTAGCAATATGCAGAGGTCTACAATCTAACCAAAAGCAGGCCACTGCTTTTGTAAACAATTTACGGCAAAAAAGAAGTTATTAAAAAATTCCGTGACAACGATTGAATTAAAAAAATATTTAACAAAATGAACAATAGAAACTTCAACATTATGGCCTAAGTGAAAGCTCCCAAGCATGACCTACGATAAAAAAATTAAGGAAAATCAAAATCTGAAACAAAATATCAAATAAAATTTTATTACTGTGCTCAAATTATGAAATACTTATTAGCAGGCGATAGCAACATTACCCGTAAATAACTGAAAATAGACACGGGTA